>JAJSOF020000009.1:16814295-17059295 GCA_025594305.2 Periplaneta americana | reverse complement strand
CATACGCTTAATAATCTAAATGGAAGGAAAAATATGATGTTTCACAAGTCTGCCATACAACGCAGCTCTGTAAATAGATGTAAAACAAAGAAACTCTGAAGGGAATGACATGCAATTTTGTAAATGCGAAATCACTGATGTGTGCAACTCTTCGGCATACTCTGTCACAGAGATATATGGAGACAATGATGCTATCCAGAAGATGGAGGTATTGTATCTGTTATTTTCATTCACAGTTTTCTACCCAAAGGCAGGTATTTCATTGCATTGCAGAAAATGTTATCTGAAATGGAAACGGTTATCAATTTAGATAACTTTCTCATAAAATTGTTATATTATGTCAAGGAAAATATCAATAAATTTTTACCAAATATTCTTGTTTTTATATTTTCAGTTTTCTTCTTTATGTAGGAGTAAAAATATTATATTAAGATGACTATTACACTTTTACTACGTCACACTACTTTTGACCAATAAAACGGTACGAAAGGACGTCTTTCAACCAATCGTGGCTGCTTATCGCACAATTTTATCGCGTCCCTAGCATTTGTTTAATTTTATCGCGTCCCTAGCATTTGTTTATTTTTATCACTACCCTAGCATTTGTTTCTTTGTTTGCCAACATTTCAAACTGCACTGGTCTGGACGTCAAAAAACAGAAAATTACAAACCACTCCAGTCGATGCACAGCACTTTCAAATATGACTCGCATTGGCATTCAAGAACAAGAATTAATAAAGATCACTCGTCATAGCTATGCATCTTCCATGAAATCCTATTTACAAATAAATGAAGAGCACCATTCGGAAATCCTGAATAAGTTGAGGGATACACCATGTACATCACCGAGGTCACTGCTTTTACGCACACGTCCAATATAACATCAACTGAACCACCAACCACTAAAACATTCAAATTTGAAAAAATGTACCTACTTTTAATAATTGTTTCTGTTAAAATTATTCATGTTTATTTTTTATTTCATTATCGTTAATTAAAACTCTTCTTGTTTATTTCATCACCCCTAATTAAAACTTTTCTAATACTCGTTTATATTATTTAGGTTATGTTATAGCTTCTGCTATATGATATTATGGATAGTCAGATTGTTTAATACTAAGATTTATTGAAAATCATCTGTCAAGTGACGTTGATTAGTGGGATCGGGATAATTCAAGTGGAATGCAAATGTTTTAATAAAAATGAAACTGAATCAACAAACCCTTCTTGACCAGTAACCGTCCACAGAGTTCAATGAAGATTCCATAGTTGGCACAACTGATAAGTAAACAGCTATTCATAACACATTACTGCCATCTACTAGCGTAATATTTATAATGTTGAGATGGTACAATTTTGAAGACAGTTATATTTTCGTAAGCCAATTAATATTTTATTGTATTGGAGTACTTCGTTACTTCTAATCTTTATATTCTTTCTTCTAATCGTGTAATAGTCAATTAAATCCCACTCGTGTTTTGATTTTCTCTAGATAAATCAAAACCTCTAGTGAGATTACTGTTGAAGAAATAATTCTTTCCAATATTGACATCGGGACAGCAGCTTCAGCATTGCTTTAGAGGACATAAGTCATATGGACACGGTTTCAATGGACTTAACATCTTGGAAGCAAAATATGGTGAATTTTAGGTTCTTATGGAAACAATAAGAAAAAAAGAGACGATTGGTAACACTGAGAGGCGAGATATATTACTAGGCTTCGTAATTTAGCTACCTATAAGCTGGAATGAAGTTGCTTGATTCGAAATATATGTGACGTCACAGCGCTGGTACAGGTACGTTCGTATACAAAATAGTTTCGCACGCTCAGCCTTCTCGCTCTAATAAGTCGAAGCCGGGACACAGCCATAGTGAGTAGTCTTATCGATCACTGGTCTTACTAGTCGTGTTATTTAAATAACTACATCTTTGTGGCTGATTGAAGGTTCATTGCAGAGGTAAAATGCCTTAGGTAAGACGCTCAAGCGTGTAATATTGCAGGACATAGTTGAGGATATTTGAACTAATATTTTCACCGTAAATAGGCTATAGGCATTACATAAACATTGTTTAAAATAAAATTAAAAGCGACAAAAACTGTGCACTGTAGGACATTGCAATACCAAAAGGCACAGAATGTGTGTTGGACTTAATCCAAAAGAACCTGTACCATAAAAATCTTAAAATTATGAAGATATTAACTCCACGTTTAGCATGTATTTGTGTAGCCTACCATAATGTTCAGTGCCAACATCCCAATTAATAAATTACATAATCTATATTTTAGGGAGTTTTTTGAAAAGTACATAGAAAATTAGTGGGTTTTCAGTAATGAGTGACATATGCAATATTCTAATGAAACACGAAGAAATATCAGAAAATAGGAATATCTTGTACTACATCATGCACCAATAACGTCATGTGCTATTGAAAGAATTTCTTGCAATATAAAATCATTTCAAGTGACTTCCGCATATGTTCAAGTTGCGTAACTTACGAATGCAAGTTATTATTCACTGCAAAGATCGCGACGAAAATGAACATCACGGCTCCAGCATGTGTTTGCTAGTATAGCTTCAGAATGCCGGGAGTTACTGTACTCCACGAACACGCAGCGACGATGTGTTTGTTTATATACTTATCCGTTGCCTTACTTGTGTTCGGCGTACTATATACCCAATGTGTCTTTAACTTCAGTCTTTAGGTAGCTGGAATACGGAGCCTATATACAGGGACATCATTTTATTTTTACTAACATTTTTAATATTAGCCTGCCTATACCTCTGGATCAACGCCGTTTGCTACCCACTTCCACGACTGGAGTTTGATGATACTGGCGTAATATACAAACAAATCACTTTACTAAGTATAGGAGGGAAGAAAAGTAGTTCACCCATTTACTTAAACTAGGAAATATCGCGATTTTGACTTTGATAATTTTCATTAGGTTTTTGTTTAATCAAAATACAATATAGTATTAACAGTGAGTGTTTTTACTCACGAACTGAGCTGTCCATATGGACGTATTCATTATGTAATGTATATTATACTGTCTACAACACATTAGCGTACAATATAGAGAATGAAGTTAAATTGAAAAATAAATAAATATGGATATTTAAACACATTTTTGAAAATGGTGGCCTTTCATTTCGATACAGGCTTCAGTTCTAATGTGCATATTATCGCACTATAGACTATTGTACCTAATCCCAATTACCAGTTTCGTCCTTTGTAACTAGTAACTCATGTTGAAATAATTCTGTACCTACTCTATAAAGAGTACCTTACTTACTTACTTACAAATGGCTTTTAAGGAACCCGAAGGTTCATTGCCGCCCTCACATAAGCCCGCCAGCGGTCCCTATCCTGTGCAAGATTAATCCAGTCTCTATCATCATACCCCACCTCCCTCAAATCCATTTTAATATTATCTTCCCATCTACGTCTCGGCCTCCCTAAAGGTCTTTTTCCCTCCGGTCTCCCAACTAACACTCTATATGCATTTCTGGATTCGCCCATACGTGCTACATGCCCTGCCCATCTCAAACGTCTGGATTTAATGTTCCTAATTATGTCAGGTGAAGAATACAATGCGTGCAGTTCTGTGTTGTGTAACTTTCTCCATTCTCCTGTAACTTCATCCCGCTTAGCCCCAAGTATTTTTCTAATACCTTATTCTCAAACATTGAACCTATGTTCCTCTCTCAGAGTGAGAATCCAAGTTTCACAACCATACAGAAGAACCGGTAATATAACTGTTTTATAAATTCTAAATTCTACGTACAGTAAATTCAATCTTCACTTCTGCCCGATCCGAAAAGATAAAATTATTCAGACATACTATCTACTGTCCGTCAAACTGGTTATGTCGTAGGGTCGTAAAAAGGGAGGAAATCACGTGACAGGTAATTACTTAACGAGGCCCTTTTATTTAAGTTATTTTAAACAGTTGCATAATATTACGTAGACGTCCAATTCCTAACAGAAATTAATGTTCTCACAAGAGAGTTAAGACGACAGCCCAGTCACTAGCTGGCAAATAAAAGCTGGTGGGGAAACCGGAATACGACGTAGGAAAATGAACGACAGTACCTGTGCGAAAATGATTCAATATTAAAAGCTCTTTCGTCACTGGAAAATGCGAACATATTTTTGGAAAGTACTGTTTACTGTGACCGTAAGGCGGTCTTGGATCTGTGTGGAGGACGGTTGAACTTCATTAGTAGAAGGGGTGGGAGTGAAGTATATCCAAAAACTCAAGTGCAATAAAAATTGAAGTAAAAATAAAATGATGTCCCTGTATTACACCAATATAATGGGTATAACGAAGAGTTTTCCTGTTACGCGGAGTCTTGGACTTAACCTATTGAAAATATGACAGATACGAGTGTCTTTTAGATTGAAGAGCGCTTATTTCGAGTGTTTGTACCCATGAAAGACTGCATAAAGGGAAAACAATTCGATATTACAACGCAAGTTTCGACAGCCATTTCCAAGTCCATTTCCAAGGACAGTCCTTCAAGTGGTCAATTTATATGCTGGAGTTGTCGAATCCATCGAACTATTTATCTCGAAATCAAAATGGAAGTTCGTCAACATTGCATTATTGGAAATCATTTAGATTTATCAGTGAGTTCAGTAAATCAAAATTCAGGTTTTCTAACATTGAGGAAACGTCTTTTTGACAGAAGTTTACTGTTCAAACGCAATGCGTCGTAAGCCCCCCATTTTTACTTTAGAACTGAAGTGAAGTCCATTTTAGATTGTGGGCAGGTGTTCGTTATGTGATTGGGCTGTTTTTAATAAATATCAGGTGGCAATTGATATACAAGAGGAGTGCAGTTCTGGTGGACCTGAGCCTCCCCAATTTTGTCGTCTTATTAATTTATTAATATTATTATTATTATTATTATTATTATTATTATTATTATTATTATTATCATCATCTCATTTCCTTTTCCATTCTTTCCTGGCTTAGCCCCAAAGTGATTTCTTACTGATATCATTTATGAGGTACATTGAGGAAATGTAATTTTCAATAATTAATGATGCATTGTTGGTGTACACTTTACTCATCGCTCACTGGATAGTGAATGCAAACGATATTTGTGAGAATTTATAGGAGAAACACATAACTGTTTTTACTTTAGAACTGAAGTACAGTCCACCAGAAGTTAGATTGTGGGCAGGTGTTCCTGCAAGTTATGTGATTGGGCCGTAATTTTTAATAACCTATTAATTGAACAAAATATCTATAAAAGGTTAGGATTTAATTAATATCTTGACAAGAGGAGTGGCGCCAACTTATATGGGCCCGTGGAGCCTGAACCCACCCAATAATTTGTCGTCTTATTAATTTATTATTATTATTATTATTATTATTATTATTATTATTATTATTATTATCATCATTTCTTTTCCATTCTTTCCTGGCTTAGTTACCTCATAAGTGATCCCTTACTGATGTCATTTATGAGGTATAAACCTGAAATCAGTAAATTATTATAAGTAAAATTTCAATAATTAAGGATGCATTGTTGGTGTACACTTTATTCATCGCTCCTGGTGCCACATATGGATAGTGATGAAAAGTTAGAGTTAGAAGATGTTTGTGACGAATTTATAGGGATAAACACATTTGCAACACTCCGTGCTACGTAATAGTAAGTCCACTTTCGTATTATCAATTTATAGTTAGAAAGAATTCAAGTCCCCAAGTTAAAATGTTTATATAATTGTAACGTGCTATTTAATTACTAAACATGGATAATTGTGCAAAACAGCTACCCACAAGATAACGCAGAGATTTTTTTTATATATATAGTCACTAGTACGAAGGACAAATTGATATTCACATAAAATCCGAAAGAATGTTACCTACCAGTAAATGGAACATAGCCCCTGGACCTTATACTAACTACATACATTACAAAATCGTTCTTAGATCTCCATTTTGTTATTTTTAGCGTTCTGCAGTATATTGTATAGACCTATACTATCCGTAGTCACATCAATATTACGAAAAATAATATGATTAAAGTGAGGATTTATTAGATTCTTTTGGGAAATTATGATCAAGTGTTTGAGCCCACCCAATGTTTTCAAAAAGTTAAAAGCTCCACTGCCTTCACTGAAAATTCAGTTATAGATCGGGTATGATTTCAGAACGAAGATGCACTGGTCCATTTCGTGCCAACTGTTCAGTGACTTCCAAAACTACAATTTCCAGGTAGGTGAATTGGCCGTGGATTTCCAACATCACTGTCGTCATTACCATGGCCTCCACGACGTTCTGATTTGACTACACCGGAAAAGAGCCTGTGGGGATACATAAAAAAGTCGGGGCTGCAAATCATTACAAAACTAATTATCAGGGAACGGATTTATATGGACTAAAAATATGAAATGGGTAAATATATATGTAATTATTTTTACCAAAATATGGAATTAAATATGGATTTTACCAAAATATGGAATTAAATATGGACTTAAAATTATAAAAAATGACTATGACAAAATATTGTCATTTTAATCAAACTAAACAAAAATATAATGGACGTACCTTATTTCCAATGTAGTTTCAACAAAACACAATTTTTATTGTCTGTTACCATAACAATAGGGTCAATTCTTTAAGTGCTGAAAAGTGAATCCTTCTATTGTTCTGAGGATAGATTTATACTGACTAAAAGAGCGTTCGACGTCACAAGAAGTAACTGTCGTACATAATTCAATTTCACAATGTCTGCTGGGGATAAGTCCAGTTAATCTTCACTGTTGATTCACCACTTTCACAGCAACAACCTTTTGTAGTTCTTCAATCCAGGGTTTTTTGAAAGTAAGTGTCCACCTTAGCTCTTACTGCATCTGCAACTTTATCTACCACGATTCAGTTGTTCCACAGTACTATTTATAATTTCAAAACTTTCAGATAGTGAAAGGTGCCTATTTTGGAGACTTTTGAGATGAATGATGCATGAAATGTATGCTGAATGAGCTAAGTCATTCTTCACACTTATGTCACAGGTAACTGTTTTGCAGCCTTGAGACTGCATCTTCAGAGTCCAATGCAAGGAGAACATTGTTACTCTATATGTTCGGCATAATATTCAACTGCTTCTAGCCATGTACCCCATCTAGTTAAAATTGGCTTGGTGGCAATGGAATTTCAGGGTACATTTCTTTCAACACGTTAACTCTACTGGGAGCTTTGAGAAATACTTTTTCACTGATGAAATCAACAAATCTATTTAGGGAAATTGTCTACCACTTCTGATTTGCATGATATCTTGTAAAATGAGTCAATTTAGGATATACAACAGATAATGCTTGTCCAGCTTTGACCATATACAGCATCGCTAATAAAGAATAACACATTATCGTACATAATACCCTTTGGCCACAGGATACCCATAGCTTCGTTGAACAGTTTAACTATAGTTTTGTTATTGCACTTTTCTAGAACATCACAATGTAAAAGAATTATTAACAAACCGATAACTACATTACCAACAAGTCTACCTTCTTTGTCGGGAGTCTCATCAATGGAAACCCAAATTGAACTATCTTTTTCCATCTCTTATCTTCTGTATTGTCTCATCGTAGATGGATGGAGCATACGTCTTCCTAAGTGTTGACTCATCCGGGATTGTATGTTGAGTATATTTTTCAAGGAATTCCTGAAGACCTTATTCTTAGTTTGTAGAGAGGAATATCAGCAGAGATGATACAGGTCGATGTTAAACTCAGATCTTACATTCGATGTTGTTGGTTGTGTTAAAAACAATTGTCTCTGCTTAATTTAGTTGTTTGTTGGCCTGATGTTTACAGTTGTAGGCTCGATTGTATAAACCATTTAATCTTAGATCAGAGGTTAAATTGATCCTCTGCTGAACTTGGAATTTTGTGTTGCAAAAGTTAATCTGAGATTAATTTGTCTCAAACTAAAGTCAACTTTGACTGAAGAAATTTCTCCGATTAAGTTAGATGATCCAAGTTCAGTTATTTCTTTTCTGTTTGAAATATACGAGTGACAGATTGTGCAAATAAAATATCCATTATTATTAATATTAATAGATATGTTAGGTACATTTATATATATTTCTTTCAATTTCTTGCCTTAATACACAAACATTCTTATATTTTATAAGGCTGTATCGTGTTCAGCAGTATCAAATAACATAACCTATAATTATATTATGTTTATAACAACCATTAATTATTAATGGATATGATAGGTACATTCATAAATGTTCAATTAACTATATTACTAAAGGAAAATTGTCGTTCTATAAAGCTTTATTATGTTTAGCAGTATCAAACACCATAACATGATAAGAACTTGAGAACAGTCAACCTTCTTCTTATTGTCCGCCATTATTTACATTGCAAAAAAAAAAAACAGTGTCTCCAACAGAGTACCAATACGGAAAGTCGCCAAAATGTTGTTGGAAAGTCGCTAGATTTCTCATTATCAACAAAGAAAGATTAAATTTTGTCACTATGGGATGCTAAAAAGGTCACTAAATCCCTATTTAAGCAATATAAAAGTTAAAAGAAATTGTTGTTGAAAAAGAGTTAAAATCGCTAGATTGGCAACACTGAACAAACCTGTATAACATGGTCCGCGCATCACATACTTCACCTGTTTATGATGTTGCCAAATCCTTTTCACGTGAACTTAGATTGCATTTGAATCAAAATTTGATCGTTTTATACAATAGAAGAAGTGTCTGAACTCGGTTTATTTTCGATCTTCGATTTGATCTTTAGTCAGGAGTTTTTATACAATTGGGCCGTATATGTGTTGTTGCACCAGGAACTTTTGTGTAGATGATACTGCACATGACAATATTACAAAATAATATTTTATTGTCAGTTGATAAACCATCTTCTTTAAATTCTGAAATGTAACTTGTTAGTTTTGATTTTATTGAGAATTCTTTTGGCATATTTACCGATCTTTATAGTATGATTTACAAAACTGAACCAATGTTTTGAATTTAACTGTTGAGCTGCCACTGCCTTCTGTTAAAATTTTAAATTATAGATCAGTTTTGTAACTTATTTCAGAACGAGATGCTAATTTTCCATTTCTGATGCCAAAGGGATTACTGAACATGTGTTTAAATCTCTATTGTTGAAATGTATTTTTAAAAGTTAATGGAATTTTGTTTTGTTTTATTGTTAAACCTAACATCACTGTCGTCATTAAATATGGAAAATATATGACGTTCTGATTTGACTAAACTCTAAAATATGGGGAAAATAAAAGAGCCCCTGTGAAACATAAAGATACAAAATATAAATTATATTAGCTTTATAAGTAAATATGTACAAAAATCCTTTCCTGCTAATTATGAACTACGAGTTTCTGTGAATCGCAACAGTAGACCAGAGCTGTTACACAAAATATCTCAGAGGACCTTGGATACGTCTCCATCAGTGGCAAGGACAATACTTAGGAAGAAGAATTAGATCAATAGATCTAGATATGTAGGGGCATGATGACTTATAGCACACTCGATGGTGTTTGAGTGACAGGAGATGTCATAAAAATCAGTTTTGAGATAAATGAAAATTAAACTTCTGACCCCTACTGCAAATGGTTTTCTACACAAATAAAACACATCAAATGGTAGCATTATTTTGTTTTTTGCACTCCCACTTGTAGAATTTAACTTGTGTATTCCCCTGCGGAATAAAACCTCATTTGCGCAAAAAATGACTTCATCCCCTTTACCCGAAAACCATCGAATCATTGTGTACTTGTGTTTTTTAAACATGTCAAAAGAATTGAATTGAATATGAAGGGGTGCATTACAACCCAGCACTGCGACCTTATTAGATCTATTGCTCTAATCCCCAAGCTAGGCACACTCCCAAACCCGCCACACGCTTTTCTTTAAAGCGTTTTAACTTTAATAATTTAAATTATCTCAAAATTTTATTATTATTGGATGGATAATATAATATAGGAAATATAGAACTGTTGAGATTTGTCCGGTGATAATATAAGGGTCTTCTACTGGTCGTGCTCCATTTCATGTTAATAGAATTACAATATTTGTTATTAACCAGACCAGATGACTACACTAAGGTTCGCTGCGTTCCCAGATTTCGAGCAGGCAACTTCACACGTCTCTAGGCCAGCCCCCTCCGTGCGTCGTCAGCAGGCGTTTGGGTAATGTTATGGAATTATGACGGAGTGGAGAAATGTTGGCGAAATGATATAGGTGCCTAATATGTGGAAACGGAAAGAAATCTTAAATTTTTATGTAACAAAAAAATATATTCGTATTTATTTGGCCATGGATCTACCCGCTTAAAGTACCACTGTTTCAAGTCACACGTTACCGCACCAGTATAGAAAAACGGAATTGCCAAATTTATGCACACATCAAGCAAGACACTGATTAAGATTCGTCTTTCCTTTTTAGTAGGTTATTTAACAACACTGTATCAACTGCTCGATTTTTTAGCGTCAATGGAATTGATGATAGAGAGATGGTATTTGAAGAGATGAACTTTGGAATGCGACATGTGATTATCTGATAATCTCCTTACAATTAATATTAGAGGAGAAAAATTCCCTCCGGCGCTGAGGATCGAACCCGGGTCCTTGGTTTTACGTACCAAGCGCTCTAACCATTGAGCTACGCCGAAGAGACCCGTGTCGAATTCCTCTTCTGCAGTGTTTTTCCCTTTGTGGCCTGACTCCAAGTTCGACATGTATGTTGACATTTTATATTAAGTGAACTACCATTATACAGGGACATCATTTTATTTTTACTAACATTTTTAATATTAACCTGGCTATACCTTTAGAGGATCGGAAACACCGTTTGCTACCCCCTTCCACAACTGGAGTTCGATGATACTGGCGTAATATACAAACAAATCACTTTACTTGGTATAGGAGGGAAGAAAAGTAGTTCATCCATTTATGTAAACTAGGAAATATCGCGCTTTTGAGTTCGATAATTTTCATTAGGCTTTTGTTTAATCAAAATGCAGTACTGTATTAACAATCAGTGTTTTTACTCACCAACTGAGTTATCCATGCGAACATATTCATTATGCAGTGTATGTTATACTGTCTACAGCACATTAGCGTACAATATAGAGAATGAAGTTAAATTGAAAAATAATCATAATATGGATATTTAAACACATTTTTTTAAGTGGTGGCCGTTCATTTCGATACAGGCTTAAGTTTTTTTGTGCATATTGTCGCACTATAGACTATTGTACCTAATTCCAATTGCCAGTTTCGTCCTTCGTACTAGTAACTCATGTTGAAATAATTCTGTACCTACTCTATAAAAGAGTATCTTACGTACTGTAAATTCAATCTTCACTTCTTCCCGACCCGCACAGATAAAATTACTCAGACATGCTATCTATTGGTTATGCCGCAGGATCGTAGAAAGGGGGGAAATCACGTGACAGTTAATTACTGAACGAGATCCTTTTATTTAAGTTATTTTGAACAGCTGTATAATATTACGTAAATGCCCAGTTCCTAACAGAAATTAATGTTTTCAGAAAAGAGCTAAAACAGCCCAGCTTTTACAGAGGGGCGAGCAGAAGCAGGTGGGGAAATCGGGATGCGACGTAGGCAAACGGATAGTACCTGTGCGAAAATATGATTCAATACTGAAAGCTCTTTTGTCACTGGAAAACGCGAACATATTTCTGGAACGTACTATACTCACTAACTCAGTGCTGTTTACTATATGCAGCCTTGATTCTGTCTGGAGGACAGTTCGAACTTCATTAGTAGAAGGGGTGGGAGTGAAGTACATTCAAAAACTCAGGTACAATAAAAATTGAAGTAAAAATAAAATGATGTCCCTGTATAAGGAGTGCACTCAATTGAGTGACTTGGTGGCCGGGATCCAGGTTCGGTCCGCGGCGCCGGAACGAATTTTTCTCCTTTAATATCAATTGTTACCATACAGATATATTCTGTAGGACAAAAAATTAATCTTTACGTAATTTCCTTATAGTTAGAAAAATCCTCGGAAAATCCTCGCTTTTGAACGGAGCTCATGATCAGTTGTTGTTGTTTGACCTGTCGCGCAGCAACGCTAGCGTAACGTATGTGAATCTCATCTGTTTACAGGACATCATACTACACATCACTGTTGTTTTTCGGTCCAACTTTGAAATATATTAAACAGATATCTCCTGTCAAAGTGTGCATACATTTTTTCGGCATCCTCTGTATTTAACCGAAATATGTATAATAAAATGCTTACCATTATATTTATTAGCGAATAATATACACTATTAGATGTAAATTCGTACATATCCGGTCTCCATTTATCATTGTCTCAGCGCCTATCATGAAGCGAATGTCTTCTACTGGCATAACTTGTTAATATTTTGATTAATGTTTTAATATAATAATTTGAAATTTGTTTTAATTAGATGAAATTCAAACTGTCTATGTGAATTCACACTCACATTCTAATTTAATTGGTTACGACCATTATTTATGCTAGTCTGCCTCTACTCATCAACATCTGTTGCCAAACAGAGACGCCTGGTGTGAAAAAGTGGCAGCAGATAGCAGCTGTTTACTCCGCGCGGGTCGCATTAAGCACATCTAGCGGAAGTAATAAAGAACTTTCAGTTTACATACACTTCCTATTTGCTCAAGACATTTCACATTTCCCAGAGCTTGTAATTCAACTATAATCTTTGTACATTAGCTACCATGATCTCACAAAAGTATATACTGTATACTTGTAAGAGATTTGTGTTTGCTGTTTTCAGTTTCCTCTTTTGTCTCAAAGCAACATTATCCTGTATTCACAATCGAAGGCATATTCCTATTTCATTGAGAGCGTATTCATGGTTTTTGTTTGGTTATACACTGGTCAAAAAAAGTTAAGCATAATTAGGCATATAACGGTTTTTATTAATTAAAATAAAATAGATAAATTATAATTGGGTTTCTTGGTTCCACAGAATAAACTTAAAAGTAGAAATACACTATTTGTTAACAATGGACTCAATATGAAAGGAAAAAGTTGCCACATAAAACCAAAAGAAACATAAATATCAGGTATTATTGGGTAAACTGGAAATATGCTTAACTTTTTTTGACCAGTGTAGAAATAGTCAAGTTATTGGATAGCGACTACAATCGAAGGCATATTCCTATTTCATTGAGAGCTACTTTCTGTTTGCCTTCAGCATATGAGCGAAGATGAATATGCAGTTGTGATGTAATGTAATATTCTGTAAATAGACAACTGCATTGTAAATATTAGACAAGTTGTAGAATTATAATATCCACACCTGTACCTGTGTAAAGGTCACCAGTGGTGACATTATCTGTGAATCTATTATAAGTAATGACAGCTTTCGTATTTATACTAAAGAATTTCGAGTTCACAAAATTGTCTATACTATAAACATTGAATCAACGATTAGGGAAAACACGGGAATTTTACAGGAAGCAAGTAAAGAGACAGGTTTGGAAGTAAATCCCGAAAAGACAAAGTATATGATTATGTCTCGTGACGAGAATATTGTACGAAATGGAAATATAAAAATTGGACATTTATCTTTTGAAGAGGTGGAGAAGTTCAAATATCTTGGAGCAACAGTAACAAATATAAATGACACTCGGCAGGAAATTAAACACAGAATAACTATGGGAAATGCGTGTTATTATTCGGTTGAGAAGCTTTTATCATCCAGTCTGCTGTCAAAAAATCTGAAAGTTAGAATTTATAAAACAGTTATATTACCGGTTGTTCGTTATGGTTGTGAAACTTGGACTCTCGCTTTGAGAGAGGAACAGAGATTAAGGGTGTTTGAGAATAAGGTTCTTAGGAAAATATTTGGGGTTAAGAGGGATGAAGTTACAGGAGAATGGAGAAAGTTACATAACGCAGAATTGCAAGCATTGTATTCTTCACCTGGCATAATTAGGAACATTAAATCCAGACGTTTGTGATGGGCAGGACATGTAGCACGTATGGGCGAATCCAGAAATGCATATAGAGTGTTAGTTGGGAGACCGGAGGGAAAAAGACCTTTAGGGAGGCAGAGACGTAGATGGGAAGATAATATTAAAATGGATTTGAGAGAGGTGGGATATGATGATAGAGAATGGATTAATCTTGCTCAGGATAGGGACCAATGGGGGTTTATGTGAGGGCGGCAATGAACCTCCGGGTTGCTTAAAAGCCAGTAAGTAAGTAAGTAAGTAAGTAAGTAAGTAAGTAAGTAAGTAAGTAAGTAAGTATAAACTTTAAATCTCTTTCTCCAGGTCTCTAGATGCATAAAAATGCTAATATGCATAGTAGTGATTGCGATCCATTTAATGTACTGAACAGTAGTGAGTCATTGATAAATTATTTAATTGCATTATAGTTTATAATCTGTAAATTTTGGCATTTTATGTTTCTTTATGATTCTTTATTAATTCAACACTGATAATATTAACGACATTTATATTATTTCTTTTTATTGTACTAATGTACTGGTCTATAATTGGCCAACGACTGTTGACCAGCACATGAATATCAATAAATAAATAAATAAATAAATAAATAAATAAATAAATAAATAAATAAATAATAATTATTATTATTATTATTATTATTATTATTATTATTAAGGAAAGTAAAAGTTCTTAGAATGGCTCCGTTAAGTAGTGAAATGAAACACAGAAGCTCCTCTTGCACATAATGAATGTCCCTGAATGAGAAGATTCCAGGCAAAGTTTACTGTTCATTTATATTTCGTTTTCGTCGAAATTTGAAGATTCTATAATAAACTGCATATTTGCATATGAATTCGTTTGAATTAAGTTATTTATTGTATTTAGTAAACTGTCCTTGTAAATTTTATGTTATATTATTGGCTAAGACCATACTGTACACGAGCCTGGCCTTATGGTAGTGGCTAGAAACATTTTTGTTTTATAATTTTAATTTGTACTCACTAGCTAGCTAGTTAAATAAATAAAATATATTCCACAAACCATGTGAACTCCATATACAGGGTGTTTCAAAATTGGTGTCATATATTTCAGGTATGTATTTCCTAACATCAAAACAATTAAAAAGTTAATAAGAACATGTGTCCGAAAATGCCATTTCGTTTGTCCCTTCATTGACATTGAAATTGTTTGGAACGTTTTTTGTTTGTTTGTCGTTGCCGTAAAGCGAGAAATTAAGAAATTCCGAGGCGAAGGTTACATTCAGTGTTGTGTAGGCGTTAACAGAACGAAATGATTTGCATCAGAGATAATTGATGATGTGGCGGACGTCATCCAATGAATGTGTTTGTACCAGGATGCTGCTCCAGCTCAATGTCAGATCTGAAGACATTTGTAATTTTTACTAATGATCGATTTCCCCAAAGATGTATTGGGAAGGGGAGATTCATCTACAACTCCAGAAATACAGGAGGAGATTCTGAGGCTGAACATGACTTTCTATCAGCACACGAAGGGTATTTAAAGTCCCTGGTCAATGTTCCTGTACTTAATGATATTCTGAGACTGTATCCAAAGAGTAGACTAACAATTGTATCCTTATCATTTGCAACAGAGTACAGGCCACCAGCAGATTACCCTGCACGAGTTTAGGGGACTCGTCAGTGGTTCTTGCAATTTTGTAACATTAAATTTTGCAGTAAATGTACAATCAGTGTGGTGTAAATTAAACTTTCCTGCCTTAGCTAGTATTATTTACAGATGAAACAGTTCACAAGATGGCATAACAAATTTCCAAATGTCATTATGGGCGTTAAAACCCACGTGCAACTGTTCCATCTCATCACCAAGTGCGATTCTCCCTCAACAATCCGGTATCATTCTGATCGATTAGTTGGACCCCATGTTTGTAAACAGACTTACGGGGCAGGCGTTATCTTCCTGAAAACACCATTTCAGTTTTAAAGACACTCCACTGATCAATCGTCAACACATTCATTCTTCATGATGGCGCTATTGCACACTTCAGTCGTACGGCTTCCGGTACTTGTTTTTCTGAATCGATGGATAGTTTCAGAGGGGCCCTTATTGCGTTGGCCCCCAACTCACCTGATCTGAACCCCCTCGATTTCTATTGTAATTTAAAATCATTGGTTTATTCGTCTCCGGTGCCTGATTTGGAATCCTTTCGGAATCGAATTGTGGCATTTATGAGGACATACTGCAATACTCCTGGAGTTTGGGATCGTGTTCAAATGAGACATCGATTGAGGTTTGTATTCAATAATTTGGAAATTTTGAACATTCTTTCTGTAATGACAACGACCTGCGGAAAGAAAACGTTCCGGTGAATTTCAATGTTGTGAAGGCCATAACTAAATGAAGCATTTCACACATGTTGTAAATGAACTATTTTGATTGTCTACATATCAAATACATACCTGAAATTATGCCAAAAAACCCTGTAAATCATTATTTTTCATATAATTGTTACGGTTGTCACATTTTTTTTATCTCGTAATTTTCAAAAATTGAATTAAATTTATAAAATAACAGAACAATTTCTTCTAATTTATATAAAAATATTCGTACATATCTCCGTTTCCTCCTTGTTTTTTACATCGCTGTGATGTGATATCCCTTTAGTACTAGCGTTCCCTTTCCAACTTCCTATGGTCTCCGCAATCCTCTGTGACATCTAATTACGAACTTCTCAATTCTACAGTCAACCTTCAGTCTGAAATTATCTGAAAATGAAGACTTTGTCCAACGCTTAATTGGCTTTAAATTACTGATACCTCTAAATACTTGCCTGTATTGTTCAAATCTATTTTTGTTTTTGTTCAAATTAATAATTTGTGAAATAAATATTCTTTCACTGTCAATTTATGTTTTACCATACAGTCAGTAAAACCACTGTGTTATTTTTTACAAAATAATCAGCACGCAGTCAATCTCTTAAGCCCCTAATCTGCAGATATTTCCATGTTTATTCTGGTTTAATTTAACTGGTTGGCTATTTGTTACTGTCCCCAGTCATATTTGAATTTTTCCAATGACTTCAAAGGATAAATTTCCAATTTTTATATTTCCATTTCGGATTCAATATTCTGGTCACGAGAGACAACAATCCTAAGCCTATACTTTGTCTTTTCGGGATTTACTTTCAAACCTATCTCATTACTTGTTCCATGTAAAATTCCCGTGTTTTCCTTAATAGTTTGTGGATTTTCTCATAACATATTCACGTCATCTGCATAAACAAACAGCTAATGTAACCCGTGAATTCGAAATCTCTCTCGTTTTCTTTAACTTTCTAATAGGAAATTCTACAGCAAAGTTAAAAAGTAAATATCTCTGTCAGATTCTGCTTTACAATTCACTGAGACATATTTTAATTAATCGAACTTGCTTCTTGGGAATAATAAATTCAATAAGAATACTTACTTACTTCAAATGGCTTTTAAGGAACCCTAAGGTTCATTGCCGCCCTCACATAAGCCCGCCATCGGTCCCTATCCTGTGCAAGATTAAGCCAGTCTCTATCATCATACCCCACCTCCCTTCATTTTAATATTATCCTCCCATCTACGTCTCGGCCTCCCTAAAGGTCTTTTTCCCTCCGGGTCTCCCAACTAACACTCTATATGCATTTCTGGATTCGCCCATACGTGCTAAGAGGGTTAAGCCCTGCCCATCTCAAACGTCTGGATTTGTTGACAATTATGTCAGGTGAAGAATACAATGCGTGCAGTTCTGTGTTGTGTAACTTTCTCCATTCTCCTGTAACTTCATCCCGTTTAGCCCCAAATATTTTCCTAAGCACCTTATTCTCAAACACCCTTAACCGCCATGTTCCTCTCTCAGAGTGAGAGTCCAAGTTTCACAGCCATATTGAAGAACCCTTAATATAACTGTTTTATAAATTCTAACTTTCAGATTTTTGGACAGCAGACTGGATGATAAGAGCTCATCAACACTTTAAATAAACACAGCATTTCCCATATTTATTCTGTGTTTAATTTCCTCCTGAGTGTCATTTATATTTGTTAATGTTGCTCCAAGATATTTGAATTTTTCCACCTCTTCGAAGGATAAATCTCCAAAAATTCAATAAGAATAGTATATAAAACTTCTCTCTTAACCGAGTCATATGCCTTTTTGAAATCTATGAATATAATCAATTTAAAAAAAAATATATTACAGCGTTGTTTATTAACATTCTATATATGGGCTAATTATCAAGTTTATAAAATTTAAATACTAGGGTTGGATAAAAAGTAATGGCAACATTTCGATATTTCTGACATGGCTTTATTCACAGGGGTACAACATTTACGTAGCTCTACATACTCGCCCCCTTATTTATTACCTTTTGCCAAATGTTTGGAAGGCGTCGTACACCATCAGCGCGTCCATCTTTGTCGATGTTCCATATTGACCGCCTAAAGCACGGATAAGTTCATCTCTGGTATTGTACCGGGTCCTCGCAGTGGTTCTTTCACTTTGGTGAAAAGATCGTAATCGCATGGATCATATCGGGTGAGTACGGTGGATGTTCCAGTAGTCCGCGTTTTCCGTCTGCCTTGGAGGTACAGCGTGGTGCAGTATTACCCCATCAATGTCATACGCCACAATGAACATCTCCTTCACTTGACTCTTTCCTAATGCTTTAGCACTTTGTTAGGGCGCGCTTTCTTTGGACGAGGAAAACCGGGATGCTTCCATTCATGTGATTGGCGTTTCAAGTTTGGTTCATACGAGCGAGTCCAGGTTTCGTCCATATTACGATTCGTCCAAGAAAGTCGTCACCTTCCCTTTGGTACCGGTGCAACAAGGCCTTCCCGGAACGCTTTAACCCATCGTGCATATTTGTGCGATATGGCAACGCTGCATCGCCACATGCTTCATGCAGTCCCTGAAAACATTCTTGTGCACTATGACCTCGTGCCATTTCAATTTTGATCCAGGAACGTTGCTCTAGTTTTGTAAGGATGGTCTTAGGGCGCTCGCACTATCCTTATGAAAGTGAACGTTCTACACACTGCAGTAGATTGACAGAGTACTGTCGCTGCTGGTTGCACTAACTCATCTAACAGTCCTTGTTCATGTCCACACAGCTGGCAGCTCTCGAACGCACCATCGTCACGTGACAGCAGTGTTGCCATTACTTTTTATCCAACCTATGTATTTTTGAGAATAGGCATTCTTAAAATTTTTCTCAGTCGTGTTAAATGGTAGACATACCTATAATCGTTACTTTATAAATTTAAAAAACTATCCTTCCTCATCATACTATACAAGAAATAATTTCACTAAAATTAATTTAATATTAAATAATGCTAGTAAAATGCAAACTACCATTTTACACCAATGAACTTCAAATGTTCGCATTCGTTACCAAGTTTTTAATCTTTTCTAATATCAGTATATTCCTTTCTTACATTTCTCTCCTAATTTTATTTTTCACTGTTTCCTAATGTATTTCTTCCAGTATCCACTTTAGCTACGAAATTTCACGAACATTTTATGACATAAAGCAAAGAAAAAAATCCATTCAATGGCGTGTAATATCGACAATGGTGAAATATACTAAGAGAATATTCATAAATGAGAATCTGTGAACTTGCTGCTTCACTAATAACGTATTGTTATCCAGAGATAAAGTGAATCTTGAAATAAGACCAATGGGGTCTATGTGATAGCTCAACAAACGAAACAAATAAGTTTATCTATGGGTAAGAACTTCAGACACGGATATGAACATCCGTATGAACGAAGGCAATACAGTTCAACAGACAAGCACTGTTGGCCGTTGCCAGGAAACGGAATTTCATTTGCGACATTACATTTCGCATGTTCGCTTTGATACAAGTGAAGTGAGTGAATTCAAGACTTATTTGAGGTCAGTTTTCCACTACAGTTTCTAATTGCTGCATTCAAGTAAACATGCAAGGTTTTTCTTCGGTAAGTAATATTAAAATTATTCAATAAGCATTATGTTTTGCATGAGAAACAAACACGAGGACAACTCCATAACGTAGTATCTCGTTTGTCTATATTTTTGTGAAAGTAGTTTGAAGTCAAGTCATGCAAAAATCTACGAATGGTTTATGTTACTTCTCAGAGTGTCCATAAAGTCTGGAATAGTAAGACAACCTCGAGCATAGAAGGCCAGCGCTATACGCTATCGAGGTCGACAATTTGTGAAAGAGTAGGCATATCTATATTTTCCTTCTGGACCTCTCGCACATTATGTTGGCAATTAGTACATTAATATGATCTAATATTAAAATGTATTTTGTTTGACAACATGAAATTCATTGCTTTGACTAAACAGTTTACGATTCACGATATCACGATACCTAACCTAAAAGTGTATTTTTTTCGATCACGTGAAATGATTAGCACAAAATTCGAAAACCGAATGCCACTTTGAAATGTATGCTTCTTACTGCTCAGAGTAATAATTTTGCTATTCTAAAAGTAATTGCTGTCTCCGTGCGCATTTTCTATCAATCACCCAACTGTTAATGTATCACACCATTATGTTATATTTATTTACATTTATCTGACTATAATCTTGAATTGTAACCGACAACGCAACATTTCATAAAATAACTGTTATGTATGAATATAATGCTGATATTAATTACGTAATTATAAGTATGTTCGAATTTCACCAGCTTCCAGTAATGGGCTGACAAATCTAGAACAATTTGAATTTTCAGAATTTGCACTGCCGGCAACAGTTGTTCCTGCTGCCAACATAACAGTTAGAGGGTAGTAAGAATAAAGCTTAAGTAATTTCTCAAGGTTTATACTTTTGAGTATGAGCACTTAATCTTGGTGATTATATACTCGAACCCTTAGAACATACTCATATTCGTAAGAATAAAGACATTCTATAAATAAATAATAAACTATCTTGCAGCCTTCTTGGTCGTTTAAAAGTTAGTAACATCGTGTTACCTATCCTCTTTGACCACATTGCACCGTGATGCTCAAAGTTTTTATGGACTTTCACATTTATCTGCATGCTGTAACATGTTTGTGTTTCTTTAAATAAATAAATAAATAAATAAATAAATGAATTAATGAATGAATAAAGAAATAAAGAAATAAATAAAGAAATGAATGAATGAATGAGTGACTGAATGAATAAATAAATAAATAAATAAACTAACAAATAAATAACAAATTAATTAATTAAATAATAAAAGAAATTAATTAAATAAACAAATAAATAAGTTCTGGGATTCTAAATAAATAAATGAATAAATAAATAAACATGAAAAAGAGAGTGAATCAGATAAGTGACGTTAATAAACAGGAAACAAGAAAATAGTTCTGGGAAATCGTCATTACAGGGTGTTGGATAGAGATTACAATCCATTTCTAGAATTCCAGTTATGCTAATTCTGTTTTTTTCCTCTAGAGTGTAATATATATATATATACCACTACCATAACTATGGATAGCTCAAGGATTGCATTATATATAATTTAAAGTTACAAGTAATTGCATTTTGCAATTCAAATTTTACAAAATAAACTGTAATTGAATTATATTTAACAATACAATCTAACCTTATAATTTGATAGCCATTCATACTTTTATAGATTATGTTTTTTTTGATATATCATTCACATTCACATTCAATTCACTTTTTGAAGCATTAAAGGCTTCTGAAGTTCACGTCTTTTCCTATATTTTTCCATGAAGTTTGAATATATCGTTCATAAATTCTGACAACTTTTTTTTTTTGTTTAACTTTAAACTGAACACAAATCAACAGATATTCAGAATTGAACCTGCTACCAACCATACTCAGAATAACATGAGAACGAACTTATAAATATGAGAATATACTGCTTTATTCTTATCAAGAGTTATATATTCTGTACAAGATGGACAATTTATTATATTCTACTATGCTTCCATGTTATGAGTATGTAATTAAAAATGAGTAGGTACTGAAAATGTTTTTATTCTTACTAACAAGAGTATATACTAAAAAACTCCAGTATATACTATATACTCATGTTTATTCTTACCACGCAGAAAATCACTACCAGTTGTAGTATTTTTTAGTATCGAAATTTGAAACGAAGTTGGCAAAAGAAAATTCAATCTTCAAATTATAAAATCACCATAATACACAGCATATGTAGTAATGAGGGGGAAAAAGGTTAGGTTTCACCCTTAGGGTATTAAGTAAGCTGACCCAGACTCTATGTGCCGCCACTACCAGCAACTCACAGATGCATTTACGACCATTTGCTACTCCGCTTATGGAACGAACTTCAATATTGCATCGATGTGTGTCGTGTAACGAGAGAAAGGCACATCGAACAGTGAAGTTTTCCAAACTTTAGAGTTTCTCATAAAATGATGTATCATACATTGTTTTTTGTGTTATATTTTTCTTTATGCAGCCGCTTAAAACCTGATGAATCATTTGTAATTGTTATGTATTATGAATGATCTTCCCTTTTTTCGATACTATAAATAATCGCCGGGACTACTTATAGTATTGAAAACAATTTGACTGTCGATAGTTTTGATAGTTGAAGTCATAACTAACGATAGTACAAGGACATCATTTTATTTTAACTAACATTTCTAATATTAACCTGGCTATACCTTTAGAGAACCGGAAATGCAGTTTGCTATCCCCTTCTACGACTGGAGTTCGATGATACTGGCGTAAAACACAAAAAAAAAAATCACTTTACTAGGTATAGGAGGGAAAAAAGTAGTTCATCCATTTACGTAAACTAGGAAATATCAGCGATTTTGAGTTCGGTAATTTTCATTAGGTTTTACTTAATCAAAATACAGTACTGTATTAAGAATAAGAGTTTTTATTCACGAACTGAGTTATCTATGCTGAACGTATTCATTATGCAGTGTATATTATACTGTCTACAGCACATTATTTACAATATAGAGAAAGAATTTAAATTTGCAAAAATAATCATAATATGAATATTTAAACACATTTTTGAAAATGGTTTTAAGCCGTTCATTTTTCTTTATGCATCCGCTTAAGTTCTTTCGAATCATATTATCGCACTGTAGATGAATGCATCTAATTCCAATTGCCAGTTTCAATCCTCGCCGGTAACTCATGTTGAAATAATTTGACTGTCGATAATTATAAAAGAGTACCTTACGTACTGTAAATTGAATCTTCACTTTTCCCGACCCTTTAAAATTACTCAGACATGCTATCTACTGTCCGTCCATGTGGTTATTTAGCCGCAGGATCGTAGAAAGGGGGTGAAATAACGTGCCAGTTAATTGAGTTAACGAGGCTCTTTATGTAAGTTATTTTAAACAGTTGTATAATATTGCGTAAACGTCCAATTCCTAACCAGGTAATGTTTTCAGAAAAGAGCTAAGACAGCCCAGCTTTTACAGAGGGGCGAGCAGAAGCAGTTGTAGACAAATTTATATCTCTGACTTTAAACGGACAGTACCTGTGTAAAATATGATTCAATATTAAAGCTCTTTCATCACTGGAAAACCTGACCATATTTCAAACGTTACTATACTCAGTAACTCAGTACTGCTTACTATCTGCGTCTTGGTTCTGTGTGGAGTTTTTTTGACCAGTAGAATGATCTGGGAGTGATACATTCAAAATCGCAGGTGCAATAAAAAATTGAAGTAAAAATAAAATGATGTCCCTAGTACTTAATATGAATACTTGAAACTGGCTGCGTGGAAAGTTTTCGTGTGCCAAGTATTATTGTACAGAGGATGCAACAACCCCACCCCTGAACCTCGGCCGGTGAAGGCACACGGGAAGAAGGAAGGGATGTGGGGCGATGCCTCGGGGATTTGCATAATATGCGATGCGGGGCAGGGCCGGGCCAGAGTTCGACTCACTCTAACCAAAGCGCGCCCATCCGGAGGGATTTTTAAAAGCGTAGAGAGGCGGCAATGAGAGTGGACTGCCGTCAATCAACGAGAATGCCTTTAAAATAAAGGGAAGACGAGCTCGTTCACAAGAGTTAAATGTAAACAAGACATTGTTCAGTTCATCAACACGCTCTAGACTGCAGTGCTACGCTCGTTGCTTATATTACCCCTAGAAGTCGGATTCATATGCAAAACGCATGTCGCCCACAACCTTGTGCAGAAGTGACAGTCTTTGAAATTTATGCCTTTAACGACGAATTTGCATGCATTTTTATTGTGGAAGAATATTTTTTGCCTTATATTCACTATTCCTCTTCTTCGCTGAAACTCAAATGGTAATGCTTATGGCTATAAATCCAGCGGACCCAGGTTCGATTCTCGGTAGGAACATATGAAGAATGATCTATATCTAAACCAAGCTCATCAGGTTGATCAGGAAAAGAGGGCCATTTATGAACCTTGTATTCCCTACCTTAGTGCCAAGTATAACATCCCTCTCTTCAATTGGTCAGTGACAGGTTTATTTTTTGGTGCTCGGAGTTCTTTACCAAAATTTACATATAATTTTTTTAAACAATTATTAATATCATCTTTTGAAATTCAAGAAATCATCTCGCAAATTCTTAAAGATTCCCTGCAGATTATACAGTTTCATTTATACCACTCAGAAGGCCTTAATTAAAGATATGCTAATCTATACTAATAATAAATCTGTAGCCAACATTTTTCTGGTAATTTTCGATTTTCCAAAAATAATTGGTCCTAACATATACAATTAACCACCCTGAAACCGAAAATCGCTTTTTTAATTTTTGTTTGTATGTCTGTCTGTCTGTCTGTCTGTCTGTATGTTTGTTACCTTTTCACGCGATAATGACTGAACGGATTTCGATGAAAATTGGAATATAAATTAATTCGTTGTAACTTAGATTTTAGGCTATATGGCATTCAAAATACATTATTTAAAAGGGGGTTATAAGGGGGCCTGAATTAAATAAATCAAAATATTTCGCTTATTATTGATTTTTGTGAAAAATGTTACATAACAAACGTTTCTTTAAAAACAATTTCCGATAAGTTTTATTCCTTGAAAAATTTGATAGGACTGATATTTAATGAGATAAATGAGTTTTAAAATTAAAATAACTGCCATCTAAGGCCGTGTAATGAATTAAAAAACAAATGACTTCGTCTATAAGGGGCCTTCGACAGCAACAATCGAAAGCTATGAAAGATAGCCTACAGATAATGTTTCTGTGTTTGTATGAAGTAATATCAGAAGCTAAATTAACCGATTTGTATAATTAATTATTAATTCACCATTGGAAAGTGTAGTTTCTCTAGATGGACATAATGCTATAATGTTATTACAGTAACTTCTGAGTGAATCGAGGTCAGGTAAGATTAAAATAGCTTCTTATGCACAGAAAACTTGATAGGCTATTCTGTACATTCGTTTCCTGTATTTCCTAAAATACTTTTTATGACCAAATGAGTGGTCTCTGGATCAAAATAATCGCATTTCAATTATGCAAATACAATTTAAATTAAGTAACATAATAAACGATTTATCCTTATATGAAACACGAATGTTCCCTGGATCAAATGTCCTATTTTAATTATGTAATTACTTTATATTTATTTCTAACGGGTGCAGCGGAGCGCACAGGTACGGCTAGTTTTAAATAAAATCTTTTATTTATAAGTATAATTTTATAGTCATCTCCTAAGATTTATTTTATAATTGATAATCAATGGTGATTAATTATTACATTTTATTTTTATAACAATAAGTATTCATATTTAATTAATTACCATTTATTTGCTATTAATTTCCGGATCCTCGTGGTCATCCTTAATTAAGACGGTACGAATTATTTCTCTCTCTCTCACACACACACGCACGCACGCACACACACACAGGAGGCGAAGTGTTTTTCCCTTGTCTTGTGTGTTGTTTTTTTAGTTGGTTATTTAACTACGCTGTATCAACTACGAGGTTATTTAGCGTCGATGAGATTGGTGATAGCGATATGGTATTTGGCGAGATGTGGCCGAGGTTTCGCCATAGATTACCTGGCATTCACATTATGGTTGGGGAAAACCTCGGAAAAAACCCAACCAGGTAATCAGCCGAAGCGGGGATCGAACCCGCGCCCGAGCGCAACTTCAGACCGGCAAGCAAGCGCCTTAACCGACTGAGCCACGCCGGGGACTTTGTGTGTTGTCTTAGATGTTATCACCGAATGATCAAGAAGTCTCGCTGTTAGTGGATACCTATACTTCGTTCTATAATGTCTGACAGGAAAAGTAAACATTGCCGGCAGAGAAGGAGAAAAATATTATTGCTATTCAACCAATGGCAGAGATCTCATTCCACGCCCGACTTGAAGTTGGACGGTCTGAAGCGTTCTACCCCCGGTCCAACTTCAAGACAAATCTATACTAATAATAAATCTGTAGCCGAAATTTTCCAAAATAATTGGTCCTAACATATATAATTAACCACCCTGAAACCGAAAATCGCTTTTTTGAAATTTTTGTTTGTATGTCTGTCTGTCTGTCTGTCTGTCTGTCTGTCTGTCTGTCTGTCTGTATGTTTGTTACCTTTTCACGCGATAATGGCTGAACGGATTTCGATGAAAATTGGAATATAAATTAAGTTCGTCGTAACTTAGATTATAGGCTATATGGCATTCAAAATACATAATTTAAAAGGGGGTTATAAGGGAGCCTGAATTAAATAAATCAAATATCTAGCTTATTATTGATTTTTAAAAATGTTACATAATAAAATTTCTTTTCAAAAATCATTTCCGATAAGTTTTACTCTTTGAAAAATTTTGATAGGACTGATATTTAATGAGATAAATGAGTTTTAAAATTAAAATAACTGCCATCTAAGGCCGTGTAATGAATTAAAAAACAAATGACTTCGTCTATAAGGGGCCTTGGACAGCAACAATCGAAAGCTATGAAAGATAGCCTACAGATAATGTTTCTGTGTTTCTATGAAGTAATATCAGAAGCTTAATTAACCGATTTGTATAATTAATTATTAATTCACCATTGGAAAGTGTAGTTTCTCTAGATGGACATAATGCTATAATGTTATCACAGTAACTCCTGAGTGAATCGAGGACAGGTATGATTAAAATAGATTCTTATGCACAGAAAACTTGATAGGCTATTCTGTATATTCGTTTCCTGTATTTCCTAAACTAATTTTTATGACCAAATGAGTGATCTCTGGATCAAAATGATCGCATTTTAATTTTTAATTAAATTTAAATCTATACTAATAATAAATCTGTAGCCAAAATTTTTCCGGTAACTTTCGATTTTCCAAAAATAATTGGTCCTAACATATATAATTAACCACCCTGAAACCGAAAATCGCTTTTTTGAAATTTTTGTTTGTATGTCTGTCTGTCTGTCTGTATGTTTGTTACCTTTTCACGCGATAATGGCTGAACCGATTTCGATGAAAATTGGAATATTATTAAGTTCGTTGTAACTTAGATTATAGGCTATATGGCATTCAAAATACGTTATTTAAAAGGGGAGTTATAAGGGGGCCTGAATTAAATAACTCGAAATATCTCGCTTATTATTAATTTTTGTGAAATATGTTACATAACCAAAGTTTCTTTAAAAATGATTTCTGATAAGTTTTATTCTCTGCAAAATTTTGATAGGACTGATATTTAATGAGATAAATGAGTTTTAAAATTAAAATAACTGCCATCTAAGGCGGTGTATTGAAATAAAAAACAAATGACTTCGTCTATAAGGGCCTTGAACACAACAATCGAAAGCTATGAAACATAGCCTACAGACAATGTTTCTATGTTTGTATGAAGCTAAATTAACCGATTTGTATAAATAATTATTATTTCATCATTGGAAAGTGTAGTTTCTCTGGATGGACAAAATGCTATAATGTTATTACAGTAACTTGTGAGTGAATCGAGGACAGGTAAGATTAAAATAGCTTCTTATGCACAGAAAACTTGATAGGTTATTCTGTATATTCATTTCCTGTATTTCTTATAATAATGTTTATGAATATATTCATTTTTATCTCAGAGAATTAACGAACAACGAGAGTGTATTGATTTAGTATGCAGTAATAGTACGTTAGCTTAGCAATGCATTATTTTATAATTCAAATTTTAACTATTCTCAATTGAATCGTGTTAAAATACATAAAATACATATGCAATAAATGCAATGCAAACAAATTACAATGAGCCAAGCAGATTATGTTGCGCTGTTGTAAAAGTTGTTCCTCCTGAGATTCAAGAGCTCCCACAACAAATTAAAACTTTCTAATTCGAGTACATCCGTTATCAACAAACTTTTTCATAATATAATATAATATAAACATAATAATAAATCTGTAGCCAAAATGTTTCTGTTAATTTTCGCTTTTCCAAAAATAATTGGTAATAAGAATTAAGAAACATGTTAAAGGAAATGTCATTGCACCAAATGAGTAGTCTCTGGATCAAAATGATCGCATTTTAATATTTTAAATACAATTTAAATTAAGTAACATATTAAACGATTTATCCTTCCATCAAACACGAATGTTCCCTGGATCAAATGTCCTATTTTAATTATGTAATTACTTTATATTTATTTCTAACAGGTGCAGCGGAGCGCACGGGTACGGCTAGTTAAGTAATATAATAAACGATTTATCCTTCTATCAAACACGAATGTTCCCTGGATCAAATGTCCTATTTTAATTATGTAATTACTTTATATTTATTTCTAACGGGTGCAGCGGAGCGCACGGGTACGGCTAGTTAAGTAATATAATAAACGATTTATCCTTCTATCAAACACGAATGTTCCTGTTCCTATTTTAATTATGGATCAAATTTCTAACGTCCTATTTTAATTAAACGATTTATCCCTAAACACTTTATATTTTTAATTATGTAATTACTTTAACGGGTTTCTAACGGGTGCAGCGGAGCGCACGGGTACGGCTAGTTAAGTAATATAATAAACGATTTATCCTTCTATCAAACACGAATGTTCCCTGGATCAAATGTCCTATTTTAATTATGTAATTACTTTATATTTATTTCTAACGGGTGCAGCGGAGCGCACGGGTACGGCTAGTTAAGTAATATAATAAACGATTTATCCTTCTATCAAACACGAATGTTCCCTGGATCAAACGTCCTATTTTAATTATGTAATTACTTTATATTTATTTCTAACGGGTGCAGCGGAGCGCACGGGTACGGCTAGTCATTAATAATCATAAACACAGAAGTTTTGTTGCCAGGCTACCAAATGGGATCATTCACAATGATTCACATAAAGACTGACATTAACATTGCCGTTAGACGTTAACATGAAAGTTTGCAAACTACAAACTTTCATGTTCATGCTTACGTGATTTGGAAAGAACAGACAATCGTGGAGCGCTGAAGTACCTATACAACAGAATATGATGAAATGACGCTACCAACTGACTTTGCTGTAGTGTTTATGTTCCCATCGTGAATGATGGTATGACTTTTCGATTTTACGGTAACTTTTACATTAAGTTAACGCTTACGTTATGTTTAATTTCCATTATGAATTGGCCTTAACTCACAGTTATTTATTTCATAAAATACAGTTAAGTTCTTTTCAGTTAGGCAGACGTGGGCATCAGTAGCACATGTCGAACGGAGTCGAACGCAAGGACATGATCTCCCTCCCTCCACACCCCTAGCTGGGGTACCTGTCCGACCGGTTGAAGTACTATACTGGCAGTCAGCGGTGGATTTCACTAAAAGAAATGTCGCTCTCTAAGGAAGTTCCTGAAGTAAAAAAAGTCCAAAAATATTATTTCCACAAAGAATGGGAAAAGAATTCTTTTGTTGCGAAGAAGGGGAAAGCGTTAGGTGCTTATTATGCTACAAAATTGTACTATCACGTTGAGCGACATTATGAAAAGACTCGTTTTAATGGAACAATTTTTTATTTAATTTTTTGTAATAATAGTAGTCCACACCTGTGGAGTAACGGTTAGCGCGTCTGGCCGCGAAACCCCAAGTGCAAGTGCACAAATATGGCTGGTTTAGATGTATATAAGCTTAAACAACTTTGCAAAGTAAAATATTCACATCTTCGGAGTTTCGTTATGAAAATTGCTTCTATGTTTGGCTCATCCTTTATTTGTGAACAGTTTTTTTCTCAGTTGGCCATTGTAAAATCCAAATCAAGATCACGCATTTCAGACGAAAATTTATTCTATCAGCTCACAATTGCATAACTCCAAATTTTGAAACTCTTGCTGATTTACGTGACGAAGAAGAATAAACGAATCCTTTCTTTTAAGGGCATGAGTCAATTGACGTAAATTGACAAAAACAACAAAGAACTACAGTAAGAAGTTTAAAAAAATAGCCTAATTGTTGCTTTTCTGTTTCTTGGTAATGTGCTTGATATTTTGTTAAGAATCTATTTTTCCTTAGTTTCTTAATTTTATTTTCAAATGATGCAAATTAGTGATTGATGCCCTTTCAAAACAAATAGGTTCAGATTATGGCATTTCTTTTTAACTGTTGTGGAACTGTACGTTTTATATCATTTTATAAGGTTTTTACAGTAATTGTTTAAATTAGAAATAAAGTTATGTTTCAGCTTTTTGTAAAATACAGTAGTTTGTATTTGTTTTGGAAAATATGTTTTCTTTCATTGTCATTATTCATAAAAATAACATTTGTAGAAAACTGTGTATCTTCTTGTCCTGCGTAATTACTTAACGTTCCGTGTTTGAATACTTCACGCGAAACACCGCTGAGTTAACAGGTGATGCGTGTTGCAGCAATCAGAGTAGTACGGCGCATCTCTTTAAATGCCCACGTCTGAGTTAGACAAAGGAGTTTAATAAAAACAACTCGATATGTGTATTCGAAAAACTATAAGAATGCAATTGAGGAGCGATTTTGCTAAACTCGATAGATGCACAAAACTGCTTTTCTCAGAAAACGAGTTTTATTGTAGGGGAGACTGTTGTACCTTTAAACACTTTTCACATTTTTTTTTTTAATTTTGGGAAATGAAATTTTTAAATGAAAAATGCTTGAAATGGTTAGAAGATTCCTTACAACTTCCTATATGTATTTTCCTGTTTTACACATCTATTAAGGATGGAAAAAAATAAAATGAAGGGATATGTAATGTGTTCAAAGGTAAACAGGATCATGTACCTTGGAACATACCCTCTTGTAAGTTGGAACACATGGAATATAGGTGGGAATATAGCTGTAAAAACTGACAATCATATTTAAAATGTATTTGCAATCATAAACCAGAGCAGGCTTCTCTGATTGAGATTTTATTTCCTGCAGAAGCAATGACTGCTTCAACAGCTTTCTTCAAGGCATCCGAATCAATTGGGGGCCTCTTTAATTCCATTGCTTCGTGAAACCTTAAAATAAAAAGAAAGACAAAAACCGATAGTATCGTGTAATTTGGAACATGTTCCATGGTACAAGATGTTTTGTGTTCAAAGGTACAAGAGGGTGCGAAACAAATATTTGAAAACTAAAGTCAAACAAATCATGGAAATTAAAATATGTTATTACTCACCAGATGATAGGGAACACACCGTACTTGAAAGATATTAACAAATGCAATCTGGTTTTGTGTTAGAAAACATACATCAATGAACGAAATGTTTACTTTTGGTACTAAAAAAACTTATTTTGTCCACGGAACTCACACTTTGCAATAAATCAAACTGAAACTGCGACCAGAGCTACTTAGCGGCTTTCTGTACAATCTACTTCAGTTTGAGTCCTCTAGGTAGCAGCAAACATTAAAAAACAAAACATGTTCAAAGGTACACTATGCTAAAGGTACAACAGTCTCCCCTATATATAGTTTATGTTGTGGGAAGGAGATATTTCTAATCATCGTCTACGCACGGTATGAACCGTATAAGGCTAGGGCTCCACTAGCTGTATTTGACGGCTGCTGTGAGCTGCAGTCTACTGCCTGAAAATGGAATACACGCAAAACAAGTGTAGGTGGCTATATGGGCAGTATTTCACTGCGCCTAACAGAATTTCGGCGGCAGTACCAAGGTCTACTGCCAGGGAATAGAACATGTTCCATTTTCGTGCCGTTATCTGTCGCCGAAGCCTGGCTCCACTGGCCGTGGTAGTCCTCCTGTTTCCAATTATCCATGAGGCGAAACATCCCATATGTATGAGCATTATTACTTGGTATGCTCACTTACTTACTTACAAATGCCTTTCAAGGAACCCGCAGGTTCATTGTCGCCCTCACATAAGCCCACCATCGGTCCCTATCCTATGCAAGATTAATCCAGTCTCTATCATCATATCCCACCTCCCTCAAATCCATTTTAATATTATCCTACCATCTACGTCTCGGCCTCCCCAAAGGTCTTTTTCCTTCCCGTCTCCCAACTAACACTCTATATGCATTTCTGGATTCGCCCATACGTACTACGTGCCCTGCCCATCTCAAACGTCTCGATTTAATGTTCCTAATTATGTCAGGTGAAAAATACAATGCGTGCAGTTCTGCGTTGTGTAACTTTCTCCGTTCTCCTGTAATTTCATCCCTCTTAGCCCCAAATATTTTCCTAAGAACTTTATTCTCAAACACCCTTAATCTCCGTTCTTCTCTCAAAGTGAGAGTCGAAGATTCACAACCATACAGAACAATTACTTCGTATGCCTAGAACAAAATTCCGACATCCGGTAGAACTAAACAAATTTAGCTGGATATTCCCTAAGTTTGTGATGCATTGCAGCAAACATGCCTTCGTGTTTTTCTGTTGCTTAATATTGGATGTATCCACCATTTTCTTTGATGCAATCTTCGACGACAGCGAACCAATAGCAAACATGCAATCACCTTGATAAATACTTGTAGTGTGCTCATTTTCAGTGCAATTTTTGCTTGATCTTATAATACACAAAGAACATCACACGCTGTTTTCAGCTGAACAACAGGAGTGGAGCCGGGCCAGAGCACAGCGGAGCAGTAGTCTACGGCTTTCACACGCAGAAAATTTACATTAAGTGGAGCCACCTTCTTGCAGTACAAATCTAGGCAGTAGAATGCAGCTCACAGCAGCCGTCAAACTCAGCTAGTGGAGCCTTACCCTTATGAAAAATCTGACTGCATAGGGTGATGCAGAAGCTAAACATCATATAATTGTGATATATGACTCATTTTCGCAAAATTTTGCATGTATCGAGTTTAGCAAAAACGCTCCTCAATTATGGTACCGATTTAGTGCTGCATCATATTAAAAAATCCCGAAGTGTTTTTTCTCTCAGTAGAAATATGTAGACTACCATTACTTTCGAAATTTTTAGCTCTCAGTTATTTATATCATAACATTCTTAATTCTCAGTTATTTACTGTATTTTAAAAAATACAATTCAGTTCTTTTCAGTTAGATAAACGAGTTTATTAAAAACAAATTCCACACGTGTATTCTAACAGCTATAAGAATGCAATTATGGTACCGATTTAGTGCTGTATCATATTAAAAAATCCCGAAGTGTTTTTTCTCTCAGTAGAAATATGTAGATTACCATTACTTTCGAAATTTTTAGCTCTCAGTTATTTATTTCATAACATTCTTAATTCTCAGTTATTTACTGTATTTTACAAAATACAATTCAGTTCTTTTCACTTAGACGAACGAGTTTATTAAAACCAAATTCCACACGTGTATTCTAACAGCTATAAGAATGCAATTATGGTACCGATTTAGTGCTGTATCATATTAAAAAATCCCGAAGTGTTTTTTCTCTCAGTAGAAATATGTAGACTACCATTACTTTCGAAATTTTTAGCTCTCAGTTATTTATATCATAACATTCTTAATTCTCAGTTATTTACTGTATTTTACAAAATGCAATTCAGTTCTTTTCAGTTAGATAAACGAGTTTATTAAAAACAAATTCCACACGTGTATTCTAATAGCTATAAGAATGCAATTATGGTACCGATTTAGTGCTGTATCATATTAAAAAATCCCGAAGTGTTTTTTCTCTCAGTAGAAATATGTAGACTACCATTACTTTCGAAATTTTTAGCTCTCAGTTATTTATTTTATAACATTCTTAATTCTCAGTTATTTACTGTATTTTACAAAATACAATTCAGTTCTTTTCAGTTAGATAAACGAGTTTATTAAAAACAAATTCTACACGTGTATTCTAACAGCTATAAGAATGCAATTATGGTACCGATTTAGTGTTGCATCATATTAAAAATCCAGAACAGTGTTTTTCTCTCATTAAAAATATGTAGGGTAAAGGTTGGTAATATTGTGATACGAGTAATATTGTGATAGTTCTTTTTGAGAATTTATTACAATTTTATTGAGCGAGAGTAGGACTGGTTTTGTGCAGAAACTTGTCCACAAACATTCCCTTAATACGTTGACGCAAAAACCGATCTTTCTCTCGCTCAGTTAAATAATTTCATAAAATGCTTAACTCTCTGTTATTTATTTCATAAAATTCTTAATTCCCAGTTATTTATTACATAAAATACAATTACGTTCTTTTCAGTTTGATAAAGGAGCTTATTACAAACAAATTCCACACGTGTATTCGAAGAGCTATAAGAATGCAATTACGGTACCGATTTAGTATCTCACTTTCCAATCTCAAGTTGAAGAGCTCTTTTCTTCCTTCCTCTTTTCAATGGAGGAACGAGTGACTTCCAGGAATTTGACGATTCACAGAATTAACATAATCAATGTATTCCGATTCTCATCGGGTCGCTGGGATATCGATTACTTTACGATGCAATCGAAAAAAAGACAGAAGAGCTATCTGTTCGATGCCTATCACGACAGCTGTGGAGAAGGTGTTGTATAATGCAACACAAGTTCTTGTTGAATATTCTCACAGCTATCTCACTCATAAAAGAAAGTGTGAAGATGATGACGATATCATATCGCCTGCAGCTTGGGTTTCTTCTCACAAATACATTAAATATGAGTAAAAATGACCCATTATTAAGAAAGTGTAATATTTGTACCAACAAAAATAACCCATTATTAAGAAAGTGTAATATTTGTACCAACAAAAATAACTTATTATTAAGAAAGTATAATATTTGTATCAACAAAAATAAGCTATTATTAAGAAAGTATATTTGTACCAGCAAAAATAACCTATTATTCAAAAGTATATTTGTACCAGCAAAAATAATCCATTATTAAGAAAGTGTAATATTTGTACCAACAAAAATAACCCATTATTAAGAAAGTGTAATATTTGTACCAACAAAAATAACTTATTATTAAGAAAGTATAATATTTGTATCAACAAAAATAAGCTATTATTAAGAAAGTACATTTTTACCAGCAAAAATAACCTATTATTAAGAAAGTATATCTGTACCAGCAAAAATAACCCATTATTAAGAAAGTATAATATTTATACCAACAAAAATAAGCTATTATTAAGAAAGCATATTTGTACCAGCAAAAATAACCTATTATTAAAGTATACTTGTACCAGTATACTATTATTAGGAAAGTATATTTGTATCAGCAAAAAAATAACCTATTATTAAGAAAGTATATTTGTATCAGCAAAATATAACCTATTATTAAGAAAGTATATGTGTACCAGAAAAAAATAACTTATTATTAAGAACGTATAGGCTAATATTTGTACCAACAAAAGTAACCTATTATTAAGAAAGTATATTTGTACCAGTAAAATAACCTATTATTAAGAAAGTATATTTGTACCAGCAAAAATAACCTATTAATAAGAAAGTTTAATATTTGTACCAACAAAAATAACCTATTATTAAGAAAGTATATTTGTACCAGTAAAATAAGCTATTATTAAGAAAGCATATTTGTACCAGCAAAAATAACCTATTATTAAGAAAGTATAATATTTGTACCAACAAAACTAACCTACTATTAAGAAAATATATTTGTACCAGCAAAAATAACCTATTATTAAGAAAGTATAATATTTGTACCAACAAAACTAACCTACTATTAAGAAAGTATATTTGTACCAGCAAAAATAACCTATTATTAAAAAGTATATTTGTACCAGCAAAAATAAGCCATTATTAAGAAAGTATATTTGTACCAGCAAAAATAACCTATTATTAAGAGAGTATATTTGCACCAGCAAAAGTAACCTATTAATAAGAAAGTATAATATTTGTACCAACAAAAATTGCCTATAATTAAAAAAGCTATAATATTTGTGCCAGCAAAAATAATCTATTATTATTGTTGTTATTGTTAATTGCTTTTTATAGATTTTATTTTTCAATTCTTAACTAAAAATGACATTCTTATGTACTCATCTCAAAATTGTTACAAATTATACGACTTTAGGAACTTGATTCTTTACAGTTTAATTATGCATCCTAATGTAGGCCTACAATTTTAAAGAATTTACTAGAGTGCGTCATTTGTAACAATTGTTGTGATAAATGCGTAAGAAAATGTAATTTTGTAGTTAAAAAAAAATTCTGTACGAAGCAACTATAGAATTCACAACACATTTTTAGCTTCAGAATACTAGCTAATTAAAGAAATGATACTTCTGAATAGTTCATTCTTTATCTGTAATATTATTTTACCCTTAAAACTCAAGAACAAAGGTATTTTACAAATAACTTCAAATTAGTGTAATTCAGAAAATGTTGAGATTAGGACAAATGTTTATATGACATTTTTTGTTCAGAATGTCTTCGGGAATAAGCTCCGTAAGGTACGGTAAATCCTCCTGAATCACTCTGTGTATATATATATATATATATATATATATATATATATATATATATATAGTTTAAGTCTTCAGTCATTGTGGCCACCGCGTCAATTAATCAGGACGAAAGTGTATATAGATCTGTAAATCGTCAGTAAACTACTCATGCAGATATTTGGTATACAGTTAGAAAACACTGAAATTACTTAAACAATGGGATGATTTATTCCAACTGTTTTTCTTTCCTTTCCCGCTTTCATTGCTCATGAGAAAATAACACACGTATCACAGTATTGGTCCGCCCACTGAGCTGTAAAGGCTCATTCACAATGACAAACATAACGTAATCGTTAACTTAAGAATGTAAACGTTACGGTAAAATCAAGAAGTCATACCATCATTCACGATGGGGACATAAACATAACAGCAAACATACTTGGTAACCATGGACACATAACAACGACGCCATTTCCTCATATTCTGTCGTACACTTCAGCGCTCCACGATTGTGTTCTGTTTGCAAATCACGTAAGCATAAGCATGAAAGTTTGGAGTTTGCAAACTTTCATGTTAACGTCTTACGGTAATGTTTATGTCAATGCTTATGTGAATCATTGTGAATGATCCCATTTGTAGCCTGGGCGCAAACTTCTGTGTTTATGTTACGGTTATGTTTAATTTTCATTGTGAATGGGCCTTTAAAGTTTCACTTTTTTGCGCCCTTCCGCACTGGGAGTCACTCTCTTCCTTTATTCTAGGTTAATTTTATCATTATCCTGCACCCCAACACATTCTGATAGGCGATGATTCATGGTCGTTCGATTGATTTAGCTCTTGTCTATAGTGGGGGTGTGCCTGTCACATCCTGCTATTAGTTCCATTCGACAGGAGGGCAATTTTTCATTTAGCGCAACCCCTGAGTTTGGGTGATAAATTCTGATTACATATCTGCACGTTGCGAAGTGCTTTTTTCACACCCGGTGGATATCACGGCCGTCTTGATTTATTCTCCGAGCAGTAACACAGGGCGAGGCGAATTAGCACGAATTCTGTGTTCAATGGAAAGTGACAGCCCGTCATTTGTTTCTCTCTTCGATTTCAACATTATTATTAAAGTTGAAGGCTACGTAACGTATGCCGTCATGTACGGTATGATTTATGAATATGTGTCACAATACTATGAAAGATTCTTTTCTCCTCTTAACAGCATGCCAAGCTCTCATGCATTCCTTATATGAAATTCATTATCAAATACACGTGTGGAATTTGTTTGTAATAAACTCCTTTATTTGACTGAAAAGAACATAAGGGCTATTCCATATGAAATCGATCAGTAAAAAACCTCGCATTTTTCTTATAGTCTAATTTTTTTCCCTATTTATACAAGGTGCTGAGAAGAGTGCATTTTCGAAAATGTACTATCGAAAGTCAAACGGTTTTCGTATTGTTGAGCGACAAATTTAGCGTATTTTATAAAAACAAGCCTCTTTCAGCGCTCAGAACTCTGGAACCATTTACTGCAGAACATTGAACGAGAGCTCATTTTGAAGCTGACATTTGGTAGGTTACGTTAAGAAGTAATCCTTATTTTTATTGTATACAGAGAGACAGATAGTCTGATTTTACTTACTTTTAGGCCTTTTGCCAATTTGTAAAAATGTAAAAAAATATTGAAAAAAAAACGTTGCATTATTAAGAGGGATTCGGCATTGTTTGGTTAGTGGCACGGCAATAAGTTTCGAGGGTATTAAATAGATTATTTTCACACGCCTAGACTTGAACGGCGCAGTACCGCACGCACTGGCCGAGAGATAATGATAAAGCAGCGTTGGGCGTCATTTTACTCCTATGTTTATGAAAACCTGTGATAAAGCTAGCACAGCCATGACTGCTAGACGACACATCACGTGCTTATGTCTCCTGGCCTTGCTTGTCTCGGCTAGCTCCCGCCTCACAGTCAGCAGGTTAGTTCACACGCGTACTATTTATTTTCTTTATTTGATATTTTCAATACTTTCTTATCAACGTGCCATCAGTAAAAAAAAGTGTTTATTTGTACTTTCAATGCGGAATCTAACTATATATTTTTTTAATATTTTTTTTTCCTTGGCAAAGATGTCTTAATGAGGAATAACCTAAATTTCTCCATTTCCATAAAAAGTAAGAAAATCTGTTTATATGTCAATATAAACTTTAATTTCTCAGCATCAAAATAATCCATGATTTTGATCATTGGGTGAAAGGGTTTCGGAGCTACAACAGTTTAAATTTGTAAATCTTATGAAAATACGATAAATTAAAATATTTTTAATTTAAACACTATGAAGTTCTGATGCCTCAAACTTTGCACAAAGCATTGTATCACAGTTCTCTATGTACAAAAAAAAGTTTTATTGTATTTAGAAATTGTAGGGTCAATTTTCTCTATATTTCAGTCGAGTTGAGATGGAATAGCTCGTAATTATATTTTATGAAATAAATAACTGGGAATTAAAGATTTTATGGCGTCGTCGTATGGCCAATAGTGGAACTAAAAGTAATTTCTGTTGTCACCGCAGTCGTCTGTATGAAGTCCTCCAACAAAGAGATAAATAGTGTTCAGGAAACTAGCATTAGAGCCTGAGGACTGTTTGGGAACAAAACGAGTTGAAGAAGGATGTGCAAGCTGAGATAGTGTATGTTGTGAAGCACACCCGTTTCCTACTTATTTGATTTGTTTACCCGCCGGCCATCACGACATGCCAGTGAGAGTTGAGTGGTGTAACCTCGTTATGATTCTGATAACAATGTTACAGAGCCCAGCACAGGCGGGCGCAAGACCACGCCAATTATTGCCATGTTATGTGAAGTTTGTTGTAGCCGTTGCCGGGACACCGTAGCAGATATCCGAGGAACTAAAAAGGAGACACTCCAAAATCATCAAGCTAATACTCCTTTTTGGAGTTGCACAAGAGTAAAATACTACAAAGGAAAGGTTAGCTACAACAACTCTGATGACCAGGGAACGGATTTATATGGACTAAAAATATATGAAATATGTAAATATATATGTAGTTATTTTTACCAAAATATGGAATTAAATATGGATTTTTACCAAAATATGGAATTAAATATGGACTTAAAATTATAAAAAATGACTATGTACGTTAAATATTGGTACATTTTAATCAAACTAAACAAAAATATAATGGACGTACCTTATCTTCCAATGTAGTTTCAACAAAACACAATTTTTATTGTCTGTTACCATAACAATAGGTTACAAACATTTCTTTCAAGTGCTGAAAAGTGAATCTTCTTCTATTGTCTCTGAGGATAGATTTATACTGACTAAAAAGCGTTCGACGTCACAAGAAGTAACTGGTACATAATTCAATTTCACAATGTCTGCTGGGGATAAGTCCAAGTTAATCTTCACTGTTGATTCACCACTCATCACAGCAACAACCTTTTGTAGTTCTTCATATCCAGGGTTTTTGAAAGTACTGTCCACCTTAGCTCTTACTGCATCTGCAACTTTACCTCTACCACGATTCAGTTGTTCCACAGTACTATTTATAATTTCAAAACTTTCAGATAGTGAAAGGTGCCTATTTTGGAGACTTTTGAGCGTTTTATGATGCATGAAAATGTATGCTGAATGTGAGCTAAGTCATTCTTCACACTTATGTCACAGGTAACTGTTTTCGCAGTATCAATTGAGACTGCATCTTCAGAGTCCAATGCAAGGAGAACATTGTTAATAGAGTCTATATGTTCGGCATAATATTCAACTGCTTCTAGTGTACCCCATCTAGTTAAAATTGGCTTTGGTGGCAATGGAATTTCAGGGTACATTTCTTTCAACACGTTAACTCTACTGGGAGCTTTGAGAAATACTTTTTCACTGATGAAATCAACAAATCTACTTTAGGGAAATTGTCTCTGACCACTTCTGCCACACGATGAAATGCATGCGCCACACAAGTAAAATGAGTCAATTTAGGATATACAACAGATAATGCTTGTCCAGCTTTGACCATATAAGGGGCAGCATCGCTAATAAAGAATAACACATTATCGTACATAATACCCTTTGGCCACAGGATACCCATAGCTTCGTTGAACAGTTTAACTATAGTTTTGTTATTGCACTTTTCTAGAACATCACAATGTAAAAGAATTCGTTCAGAATATTGTTCATAACAAACCGATAACTACATTACCAACAAGTCTACCTTCTTTGTCGGGAGTCTCATCAATGGAAACCCAAATTGAACTATCTTTAATTTCATCTCTTATCTTCTGTATTGTCTCATCGTAGATGGATGGAGCATACGTCTTCCTAAGTGTTGACTCATCCGGGATTGTATGTTGAGTATATTTTCAAGGAATTCCCTGAAGACCTTATTCTTTAGTTTGTAGAGAGGAATATCAGCAGAGATGAGAGAACGGCACAGGTCGATGTTAAACTCAGATCTTACATTCGATGTTGTTGGTTGTGTTAAAAACAATTGTCTCTGCTTGGAATTTAGTTGTTTGTTGGCCTGATGTTTACTAGTTGTAATGTGTTGTTGCACCAGGAACTTTTGTGTAGATGATACTGCACACTGACACAAATTACAAAATAATATTTTATTGTCAGTTGATAAACCATCTTCTTTAAATTCTGAAATGTAACTTGTTAGTTTTGATTTTAAATTGACTGAATGACGTACTTTTGGCATATTTACCGTCTTTATAGTATGATTTACAAAACTGAACCTATGTGTACTCTGACTGGCATTTAACTGTTGAGCTGCACAACTGAAGTCTGTTAAAAATTTTAAATTAAATTAATACAGTTTTGTAACTTACTTTCCCATTGTTGATAGGACTGCTAATTTTCAAATAACTCTGATGTTAAAGGGATTACTGAACATGTGTTTAAATCTCTATTGTTGAAATGTATTTTTAAAGTTAATGGAATTTTGTTTTGTTTTATTGTTAAACCTAATATAATATGGACTGTTTTATATGAAATATGGAAAATATATGGAAATTAACGAAAATATGTACTAAACTCTAAAATATGGAAAAATATGGAAAATAAAAGTAGGATTTTTCAACCCTACACATTGTGAAACATAAAGATAATGCAAATATAAATTATATTAGCTTGTATTTACATATAAATCCTTTCCCTGCTGATGACATTAGAACAGTAAGATATAAAACATCTTCCAAAACTAAATTAAAATCTATTTTTACACGACAGTGTGTTTTCTCGTCGTTACAGCAAATGGCCGCCAACGATAGAAAGTCGATTTTACTGAATTCAGTGTTGCCAGCCTAGATATGTTGAAATATTACAAATAAATAACTGCTCTAGAGTCGTAATGAAAACCACTGCCTTTTATGTATACTACAATCCTACAATGCATGTAAAATTCATAAGCAAAACGCAGTGTTAATTGATATACATTATACGAAACAAATCACTGCATTTGAAAATGTACTGAACTTTATCTAAACAATTCAAATTTCACTTAACAAAAATAAATTAAAATTATTCCAATTGAACACGAAATATTAGGTCTACAAGTACTTGGATCATTTTTTCTTCTTTACATTGATTCTCAATTAAGAGCAGGAACTAGGAATTCTGAATTGCTGAAGCATGCGCAGATGGCTTAATCTGAGGTTGAGATTAAAATGCTTCGAGACTGGGCAGGTTAAAAATAAAAAAAATAGTCGATCATGAGCGATTTAAAAGGTGATAAAATTTTATGACTAAAAGAAATGTTAAAATGTTAGACGCTCGAACTCATATATCAGCGTCGCCGGATGCGATTTTGTCCCGCAAAATGCCAGTGATAGTGATAAATGCCATTTTCGAACCCGCAACCTTGGGCTAGAGTTCCAACTTACCAACCAGGTCGACCGGAGATGAATATTATTTTAATATATGAGAAGAAACCCCGAAGGCTGAGAGAGAATAGTTTAAGAAACGTATCAACAACTTAAATATTTCGTGTAAGCGAACTTTCTAAACACGGGATAAGTTAAAACCACAGATATAAAAAATGTACATACTTTGAAATAGTTCCAATAGTTCTCAATAGGTGACACTAGTGTTGGGGAAAGTGGTATTGTAGATTATGTATAAATATTACTAGTGGCTTGTGCAGCAAATACTGCTGCAAACTAAGTTCGTTAGACGTTCAAATGAAAATTTGTCAGATTTATTTTCAATGAAGAATACTTGTCTTTTTGATAGTTATTTGCTTCCATAATAATGAAACATACTCCCTCTGAATTGATTTTTTTAGGCCAAATACTTTTTTCTTGAACCTATCCAACTTCAGCTTTTGAGTTTCAACGCGAAAACGCAAGTATCAATGTCAGGACGATAGCAGTAACTATTTCAGGTCATTGTGGATTGTAGGCAAAAGTTAAAAAAAGGCTAAGCTTTCGAACAATAGCATTTTCGTATAGCTGCTGCATGTAGAACTTGAAATGTAGAGCGTAAAATCATTTTATCCTACTAAGAGATCTTGCTGAAATGATCTGGAGACTACAAAATTTTCTAGGCCTCTTATTTCATCACTAAGTAATACCTTTTGATCTTTCCTTAGGAACTGTAATTTTTGCGTTCTCTCGAGCCAATACTGAAGACAATGACACATATCAATATCTACACTACACCGCCATTAAGTATATGAAAAGACCCAACCCCACTGGGTTAATAAGTATAAAAATATTTGATTTTTAATAACAATATTATTATCTTACTTAAGTTTTGTAGTTATATATAGCAGCCACTCAGTAAATTATAGAAATGAAGATCTAAATTAAGATATTCTCTACATTTACTTACATAACCACAAAACGTTTCCTTTCATGTCATCAATATAGCATCAATATTATGTACAATTAATGAACAATAGACGCATCATGATATTAACTATAATGATATTTAATTTCTAATGGTAATAATATCATCAAACCACCTCAAGTTTCGTAGATTTGAAAATCCAATACACAGCTGTACTCAGAAAATTATACACTGCAGAATCAGTTTTTAATAACAAATTGAATTGAGCTCTAAATATGTCGGCAATCCTGCAGGTCATGGCCTTCGTGTAATAGCCTATTGTTTATTGTAGTGTGTGTTTTGTTCTGAAATTCAATCAAGTCGGCCGTGATTGAATTAAAATAATTCTCAAAACTGACAACAGATGGATTTTGGAAAATAGGAAAATTATGTAGGAAAATTGACATTTCACTGAAAACTACTACTTTTCCGAAAAACTTTGGATGCCAGGCATGAAAATGAGGGGTCACTCATTAAAATCGGTTCAGCCGTTTTCCCGTAATTTCCATTACCAGTTCAAATTATATATATATAGATTCTCATACTGACACTATCAGTGGTTTCCCTTTAAAGCTGAAGATTTTTACCATCATTAGAGGGGTATGAAAATTTGAATTCTATAATGCGAGTATATGTATTTATGTAGTATTGGCTACACTGACCGTTACCTTCGCCATCTATTCGTAGAAGTAATAATCAAAGACGCCACACTTACACGAACAAATTATCGATCACTATCGAATAGTGGGGATCAAGTATAATATTTGAACGCCAGTGAACAAACTAAGGTTCAGCTCTTTAAACGGATAAAACGTGACGTCTCATTGTTCTAGCACTGTGAATCTTTATAAAATGAACATGATATTGAATTAGTTGATCTATCATCTACTCGAGACCTATCTTCCGGACTTTGTATAGTAACACAGGGTAAGGTTTATACCTACAGGTCGTTTACTACTTTATTGCCGCCAATGTCTCAGTATGAACGAATATCGCTTCCGTCTTGCATCATTATAAGGAAGGAGATGTTTGTCCTGCCTCATCAATCTTCAGATATCGACATTTCTGAAACCATTGTGAATGCTCCCACATTCCTTCTGTGATGTTGACTACAACGAACAGGTCGGTTGTGTATTAGCGTGCATCAGTTTCTCGAACTATGACACGCAAACCACGAGTAGTTCTCGAGATGGAATTTGGTGTGTCAAAAACTGATCTATTAGGATTATTTAAGGCGATGCGCTATTGAAAATAGTCTAATTTTGATAAATTTCATCAGTTTTTTATTTTCGTCCTAAAAATATACGGTTTCATGAGGAGTATTTTTGTGGAAATTGTATCTCAATATCTTAATTGGACAGAGTTACGCAATAATAGACCAAGCGCCAAAACCTGTTTCGAGATATTGGCCATTGAAATAAATCTGTTTTTTTTATAAAACATTTTATGCAAGAAGTATTATAACATTCATACTACTACAAAAAAAATAGCACAAATAATACCAAAAGATGCTAACCGATTTTTGATAAGAGACCAGCAGTTGAATTAATATTTCAAAGCAAAATAAATAAATGAATTTTATGTAATAAACGAATTTTTGCTTGTAAATAGCAGCCTGGCAAGAAATAAAAAATAGGTTGCAGCCGCCAAATTACTCTTCAAGGAACGACCACTCATATAAATTGAGGGAAAGAAGGCAGAGGACGGACACTGGAAAGTTTTCTTTTCTCAATCGTACTATCAGGGACTGGAATGCTTTACCTGCAGACTTACTAAAGGCTTTACCAACAACCAAAAATGTATTTAAAAATAGGCTTAAGGACCTTACTAATAGACGGTAATTATACACAGTACTTAAAGGGTGTAAATGATATGTTGTTATTGAAGTGTTGTATCAGTGAAGAATTATGTTGTGTCAGTGAAGTGTGTTGTATCAGTGAAGAAGTATGTCGTGTCAGTGAAGTGTGCTGTGTAAGTGAAACGTGTTCCTGTCTGTGAAGCTGTATAGGTTATAGTGGCAGTGCAAAGTATTTGAACAGTGAAATGTTTTTGAAGTGTTAGTGAAATCAGGATAGAATCAGTGAAATGTGTCGTAGTTCCAGTGCAGTGAGTGAGTTGACAGTGAAATGAGTGTAATGTTGAAAGGTACTTTTGCAGATATGAACATATAGTCGTGGGTTTTAGTTCGATCTTAGTTTTAAGATACAAATTAGAATATTTCAAATGTTATTTTAAGTGATCGTTTCATTTAATTTAGTATATTCCCTGTTGTTGTTATTTTATTATTATTATTATTATTAGTATTAATTATTAGTATTATCATTAATTGTATTTTAATTTATAAGTTTATTATTGTCATTATTGAGTGTAATTAGTTACCACTGCCACCGGGTATATACCCATTGCAGTGTGAATAAATACATACAAAATTCAGATATCGCATTCTTGATTTTTTTCGAGTTAAATTAACCCCTTCAGGCCTGATGTACATTATAGTGTACATTGTTTCTTTTCTTTTTTTTTTTTTTTCTTTTTGGAATGTCTTCGATACTTTTAAGTATTTTGAAAAATTCAATGTGATATAAATGGAGAATATTATTTTTTAAACATTTCTATACCTGAATTAAAAATAAAATTTAAAATTTTGGGGCCCCAGGGGTCAAAATTGTTCCCAAATTTTGATTTTCTGTGAAGACTTGATTTGGGAATTTTGGATCCCCAGAATGATTATGTGACCAGTCTTTTTTTTTTTTTTTTCAATTTTGTTTAATATAAATTCAGATCTGAAGGGATTAACCTGCCATCAACAGATTTGTGCAAATATTTCTTTTCTTTTTTTTTTTTTTTTTTGAAATTGTCGGTTGGTCTATTATTGCGTAACTCCTTCCAATTATAAGTAGCCTATAGGTATACTTTTATATAATTTGGTAGAAGTTATATTAATGCACGGGTTATGTGTAACCAAAACTTTAAATTTAATTATTAAAAAAAAATTCTACGTTTTCAACGACAAGACGTCTATTCATTTCATTTCTTACAAGCAACGTTGTGATGGGGAAGATAAAAAGTTAATCTTTCTTCCTCCACCATATTAATAATATCAAAACAAATGCTTACACAATTGGCCACTCGAGCGCAATTATGAGGGCCGATACACCAATTTGTTGAGCTAATTTTCAACATATGCCGCCTGGGATCGGAACCAGCGTCTGACAGCCGTCTGCACTTCTCTGTCGATCCCACGGTATGACAAATGTCTCTAATCCGATGGGCAATATGTTGAAAAATAGTTCAACAATTTGCTGTGTTTGTTCCAATAAATTTTTAAAGTGAAATTGTTTTCTTTTGTAAACGGCCCCAGGAAAACTAATGTTTTACGGTCCTCGTAATTGCGCTCGAGTGGCCAAAATTTGTATAAGCACTTGTTTTGACATTATTAAAATGGTGGAAGAAAAAAATATCTTTTTTACCTGCCCCCACTGGAACGTTTCTCAGCGGTTAAAGCTAGAGTGATGAAACTTGGCATACTTTTTCATTAATATCTCTGTTGTGAAATGTAGCACTTGATTGGCTGTATTCAGCATAGTTTTACTGCTAGAGAATTATACGTAAAATAGTATTATTTATTTTATTAATGTTTGAACACTGAAGAAATTACGCTATATATCTTTTTTCAAACGAACAAATTAGAGTAGGGCATTACTAATGCTCCATTCCACAAAATGCAGTGTGTTAACTTTAAGAAAAGATTAAATTTTTTTTTAAGTATGATTTTACTAAGAAAATTAAAAATAAGAAAGAAAGAAAGAAAACAAAATAAAATAATTTTTTTTAAGTGTTTATGAGAAAAAAATGAAATTTACAATGTGTGATTATGATATTGATAGACCTATGCATATTCAGTAAAAATTTTAGCTAGCTAAAACATTGTGGATTTTAGAAATTTCAGTAGCTCATCGCCTTAATAGAAATATACTAATTTATTTTTATTAATAAGTTTAGTACGAAATTTAATAAAATGTAATTTAATTATTCGTCTCATTTTTGTAGATATCCAAATCATTACACTTCATATTCAATTCATTTTACAAAGAGGATTTTACATCAAATATGACTTTTCTATATACAAGAAATCAAGGTCCTGTAATTTATGGTTGCAAAAATGTCGAAGAGTCAAATTTTCCCGAAGTACTTTACAGTAGCTTTCCTCGTTACTACTTTATCATTTATATATTCCTCGTCATCACCTACATATCACCACCTGTATCATCATTATCATCAGAAACAGCAGATATTAGGCTTTCCAGCCTGTTATGGAGTTCAAATTTTACAGGTCGTCCAATCTCTCGTTTTCCCTCTGGATTTTAATATTCTTGCTTGAGTAATCTTTCATTTTTTCCACTCTTAGTACATGTTCATACAAGTTACCTTGGTATCTAGTTATATATTATGTCTTCGACTTGTAATTCTTGTCTATTATCATCGATGTGGTCCATTCGTGTGCATTCTTTCACATAGCGAAAGAATTTAATTTCAGATGTTTCCAATCTGTTTTTATCTTTTGTTTTAGTTTACCCGTATCGTTATCATATTTACTTGCAGGTAAAGCGAGTGTTCTATATAGTTTTAATCGTATTTACCTCTTATTTTTTCCCAAGAGTTCTTTGTATGGTTCCAGACATTGCACCTACTCTATGATTGAATTTTCTATTTGTATTGTTGACCTAACTGGGTATCTGCCCCTGAAAGCTTTTACTTTGATCTTTTTAACTGAAGAGGAGAAGGTGGAAATGTGGGGTAGGAGTGGTAATATGGGCTACCTCGTTTCTTACTATATATATGTTGTTACCCAGCGAAAAAGCTCTAAAACTACATCTCGTAGCCATCAGTCTGCGTACACAAAGACACAAACCAGTTGCCTTTGTGGTGTGGATGTGGTGTGCTCTTTGTGTTTTTCATCAATTTCAAAGTTTTTGCAGGTATGTAGTTTTAATTGTATTGAAAAAAAAATATATTTCGTGTTTAGAAATCACACTTGATGTGTTGCACTGATTAAGAATAGCTCTATCACATTGCATAAGAGTAATATTTATTTAGGACAATTGCCATCATAATCTTAGAAACCTTCATGAGCCGATGCTTCTAATATGGGCTACCGCTATGTGTCAAATAATAATAATAATAATAATAATAATAATAATAATAATAATAATAATAATAATAATAATAATAATAATAGTTTTATTTTCCCTGGCAGAGTTAAGGCCATCAGGCCTTCTCTTCCACTCATCCACTCCAAATATGGGATAGGTAGCCCATATTATCAGCACATTAACACGTCCTGTATTTTCACTGTCGTAATTTGCGTTATTTGTTACAGAATATTGCCATTGATGTGAGACTGGTTTCCTACTTATGTTTTTTTGTTTTTTTACAATTTTATTTTCAAATTTTTGGTGGTAGCTCATATTTAGATCCTACTACATGTTTTTTTTTTTCAATTTTATTTTCAAATTTTTGTGGTAGCTCATATTTAGATCCTACTACATATGTTTGTTTTTTTTTTTCAATTTTATTTTCAAATTTTTGTGGTACCTCATATTTAGATCCTACTACATATGTTTGTTTTTTTTTTTTTTTCAATTTTATTTTCAAATTTTTGTGGTAGCTCATATTTAGATCCTACTACATATGTTTGTTTTTTTTCAATTTTATTTTCAAATTTTTGTGGTAGCTCATATTTAGATCCTACTACATATGTTTGTTTTTTTTTTTTTTTCAATTTTATTTTCAAATTTTTGTGGTAGCTCATATTTAGATCCTACTACATATGTTTTTTTTTTTTTTTCAATTTTATTTTCAAATTTTTGTGGTAGCTCATATTTAGATCCTACTAGGCCTATATATTTTGTTTTTTTTTTTTTTCAATTTTATTTTCAAATTTTTGTGGTAGCTCATATTTAGATCCTACTACATATTTTTTTTTTTTCAATTTTATTTTCAAATTTTTGTGGTAGCTTATAATTAAATCCTACTACATATGTTTGTTTTTTTTTTCCAATTTTATTTTCAAATTTTTGTTCATTTTAGATCCTACTACATATGTTTTTTTCAATTTTATTTTCAAATTTTTGTGGTAGCTCATATTTAGATCCTACTACATATGTTTTTTTTTTTTTTTTTTCAATTTTATTTTCAAATTTTTGTGGTAGTTCATATTTAGATCCAACTACATATGTTTTTTGTTTTTTTCAATTTTATTTTCAAATTTTTGTGGTAGCTCATATTTAGATCCTACTACATACGTTTGTTTTTTTTTTTAATTTTATTTTCAAATTTTTGTGGTAGCTCATATTTAGATCCTACTACATATGTTTTTTTTTTTTTTCAATTTTATTTTCAAATTTTTGTGGTAGCTCACATTTAGATCCTACTACAAATTTTTTTTTTTTTTTTTTTTTTCCAATTTTATTTTCAATTTTGTTGTAGCTCATACTTAGATCCTACTACATATGTTTTTTTGTTTAATTTTATTTTCAAATTTTTGTGGTAGCTCACATTTGGATCCTACTACATATGTTTTTTTTTTTCCAATTTTATTTTCAAATTTTTGTGGTAGCTCATATTTAGATCCTACTACCTACAGAGGACCAGTTCGTATTTCTTTCTATAAGTAATTATATGCAAATATCTATTGCAACTATTGACCTTTAAGACTGGGAAAATTCTATATGAATAATTACTCTGTATGTCACTGAAGATTTTCAAGCAATATGCCACACCATTTTCCATTATTATGAGGAAAACAAAATGGTAGCCCATATTTCCACCTTCTCCTCTACATTTAAATTGTAGTTTTTAGCTATCGAGTAAAATTTATAGACCGACTTATATTATTAAGGTTTAATCGGTTATTTTAGACGCTGTAACTACTAATTAATGTGTTATCTATGTAACTGACAATAGCCAGATGACATTCGGCGACATGAGGCCGAGGATTCACCACTGAATTACATGTAGTTCAACGTTAGGGAAAACCTCGGAAAGGCCCAAACAATTAACCAGCCAAGAGGCAATCAAACCCTCGCCCAAACACAATTCCATACCAGAAGGAAAGAACTCCTTCTGCCTGAGTTACACCTGTGGCTGGAACCCGTACCATCCCCCAAGACTCTAGCTAAATTTTTACTACTGCACATGATAGACGAAAATGAAGGGGGGGGGGGAGTGTATTGGTGGAATGAAATAGATAATCGGAAATATCCCGAGAAAAACCCCTGTAACGTCTGCTTTATCCACTTACTTATTTTAAGGAATCCGGAGGTTCATTGCCGCCCTCACATAAGCCCGCCATTTGTCCCTATCCTGAGCTAGATTAATCCATTCTCTATCATCATATCCCACCTCCCTCAAATCCATTTTAATATTATCTTCCCATCTACGTCTCGGCCTCCCCAAAGGTCTTTTTCCCTCCAGCCTCCCAACTAAAAATCTACATGCATTTCTGGATTCGCCCATACGTGCTACATGTCCTGCCCATCTCAAACGTCTGGATTAATGTTCCTAATTATGTCAGGTGAAGAATACAATGCGTGCAGTTCTGTGTTGTGGAACTTTCTCCATTCTCCTGTAACTTCATCCCTCTTAGCCCCAAATATTTTCATAAGAACCTTATTCTCAAACACCCTTAACCTATGTTCCTCTCTCAAAGTGAGAGTCCAAGTTTCACAACCATAAAGAACAACCGGTAATATAACTGTTTTATAAATTCTAACTTTCAGATTTTTTTGACAGCAGAGTAGATGATAAAAGCTTCTCAACCGAATAATAACAGGCATTTCCCATATTTATTCTGCGTTTAATTTCCTCCCGAGTATCATTTATATTTGTTACTGTTGCTCCCAGGTATTTGAATATTTTTCTACCTCTTCAAAGGATAAATTTCCAATTTTTATATTTTCATTTCCTACAATATTCTCGTCACGAGACATAATCATATACTTTGTATATGCTTTATCGACTATAAATAAAATTCTATCACGACCTGTCAGGGGACCAAACCCAACCCGCTTGCATGAGAAACCAGCGCGATATCGCTGAGCCACAGAAACGGCTAACATACACCTACTGTATCAGTATCAGATCATCAATACCATCACCATATAATAATTTCAACGTGGTGTGTTTTGCAGGCCGTTTCTATGGTTGCAAGACACGATGCGAACTTGTTTGCAGGCTACTTAATTGGACTGAGTGGTCATGCAAGCGAATAAACAGACCTGCGGCGGAAGTGAATAGTTGAGTAGAAAATATCGAGAGAGCTATTCACCCCGTTTAGTGTTTCCAACCACATCCGTCGTTCAGTGTCTGCGAGATCAGAGAGCGTTGTTGTAACATCTCCTGTTCCATTAGATCAGCGGTGACCAAAACTCGAACGGCAGTGATTACACACGAGAGACAGTCTAAGAAGTAAGGAGACCGAGGAGAGGTACATGGCATGAAAACTACAACCAGTGGCGGTTCGTGCACTAACATTGAGTTCTTCATCAACCCCGCGAATAAAAATAGCAAGCTTTGCTGTATCAGTAATGTCACTACTGTCATCAAGAACCAATAATAGTAATATGCGTTACAAGAGCGGTATGTTGAAGTTTTCATGTTCGAGGAAAAGTTTGAAAAAGCGAAACGTAGTTGAGCTTTTTTAATTTCCGAGAATTGAAAGAAAACATACCGCTCGTGTATCGTACATTATTTTGTGCGAAGATCCTTTATTACATACCTGAAAGAGGAATTTCTAATTAGTTGCAATGAAATCTCCATCTTGGTTCCTGTTCAATGACGGCAATTTTTGGAAAACAAAAATATCTATCTTCAACATTGTTGCTTTAAAATGTTTTCTGTGTTTACTATACTCCAGCAGACCGTGATATACGTCTGTCTTTTTTCCCCCAGTCTATAAATGCGAACTTAAAACAAACAAACATGCATCACGAAATGCAGTAACTTTAATTGTTTACTTAATTTTTGCAAATATTTAAAAACAATAATTAACAGTGCAATTTAGGTGAAATTGCAGTGGTAAGTTTCCAATTTATAATTATTACTATATTGAACGTCTCTAAAAATAATATGTTAAAAGCCTAAAGCAGTAAAATCAATATGTCACTTAAGCGGTAAGAAGAGAAATTGTTATTATGTATGTTCGGTTGGGAATACTGAATGTGGAATTTTAGACTTACCGCGGGTTGGTTTTGTGCGGAAACCAAGCAAATACGCACGATCTCGAACAAAATATATATACAAATTTTCTTATTTTTTTTTTTTTTAATATTCCTCAATGAACACAATCAGAAATTTCCTGAATTCTCTCCTGGTTATTTAGTCGAGAAATGCGCAGTTTTTTTTTTTTCAAAATTAATTAACTACTTTCATTGGACAGATTATTTCAGCCACCTTGATCATTACGCTTTTATAAAACTCTCCTTCGTTGGAAGGCTTACGACAGGGCTGGGCACATTACGTGATTCTGAGAAATGAGCGCTGTTTACTTTAAAGAGCATTTCTCCCGAGCGGTGTGACGTTTGCATACTGTACGTTACTCGCTGTCATTGCAGTGGTTGACTCTGTAGTAGGATGGCGAACTTTGAAGATGCACCCGCCTGAGAAGCTGTATGTCAGACGAAAACCTAAATTATATTTTGAACATGGCTAATTCATTTGTTCCAAACATTAAACGACTTCTGCAAACGAAACGATTTCATAAGTCTCGGAAAACAACCACATATAGTCGGACCATCGGATCTGTGCCCCCTTAAGATATGCGAACTGAACTCTAATTCCTTCTCAGCCTCGTAATTCATTTCTCTCCCTGCATTCCTATCTCTCTCTTTTCTATCTCTCTCCTTTCTGTCCCCCACTACTCACAATTTTGGCCTTCTTGCGGGACAGTTTACAATATTTGCACTTGCAGTCCAGTGTTGTCAACTCAACATGAATACTGTAGCACGGAGTGGCGAAAGAAATATTATTAAGCAAGTACGTAATAGAATTTTGCGATGAAGAGAAACAAACAGGTCAATATCTGTTTCTTATAATCAGGCAACGAAAAGAGCAACTGATATCACAGGTGAGGCTTATTTTATTTCAATTGATTACGTATTAAAATTACTTACTTAACTAATACTAATAATACAACATGTTATGTAATTTATATAGACAGGTCAGAACTCCTAATAAAGAAAATCAGGAGACAGGGAGTCTGTGCAGGAGATGAAAAGCTAGAATCACCAGAGAAGAAAAACCAAGGGAACTTTTAATTCTTGTAGATGATATGAACCGATGTATTTTAAGAAAAAAGATACAAGAATTTTATACCGTTCAGGAAGAAGTTTCAACATTGAAGAAATTACCGAAGCTTGGGAGAGAAGTAATAATTTCCAAGGTTGGAGAGAAAAGCTACGGAAAGTGATTCGAGACATGGGATTTAGGTTTAAAAAATGTAGAAATACAAGATGTATTTTGATTGAAAGAAATAATATTGTAGCATGGAGGACCAGTTATTTATGATACCGTTTGACGGAAGTTTGGCAACATCCCTATTCGGCAAGGTTCGTGGCTTGCTGTTTGACGTGGTGGGAGGAAAGCGGGTGGAATGGAGTGAGTAGAGGCGTTAACTTTTCCAAGAACGACGACAGCGCTGAAGGGGCACAGATCCGAGGTCCGACAATAGTTATTTTGGTTATTGAGTTTGAAAAAGCTTTGTTTCAATAGCAAATAGTTATTGATTTCAGATTGATAGAAGTACGCTTTTGTTACAATAGTTTATTTATACAAAAAAGTATAAGAAAATGTTTTATTATTAATGTTGTCATTGTGTTTATTTTATATATTTAACTAACTAACTAGCTAGCTAGCGAGTACAAATTAAATTTATAAAAAAAAAAAGTGTTTCTAGCCACTACCGTAAGAGCCAGGTTAATGTAGGGTGTGGTCTTAGCCAATAATATTACGTTAAATTTACAAGGACAGTAAATTTCTGATTTAAATCCTTTATTACATATTTATGTTTATGCTCGACCATGCCGAAATGTAGTAATTATACACCTGGTAGCAGACCTTTAATGCATGTCATTAAAGTACACCTACTCATTAAAGGCCAGGTCTTTCAGCCAATGACGACTCAGGTTACAACTGTTCAGCCAATGACAGGTCAGCTTTCTACCGTCATAAAACCGCAAGTATCGATTATTCTCGGATATGCAATCGAAAGACAACTAGCGAAACGTCACGGAGGCTGGAAATCCAATACTGTCGCAGAAGGTTATGTTCTGTTACTACAATAATTAGCGTTAATTGTAAATAATATTCGAATAAATTCAATTTGTCATCTCGATTTTCAATGTCTAATTTAATTTCAATGTTATCTCTGTAGGTTCTTATGGCCTAGCAAGGTCAATGTGCACATCTGTTCCTCGGAAAAATCAATAGTTTCGCGTATGCGCACATCTCACAACATACGGGACATTGGTCAAGGTCAGATGCAAAGAAAATTAATAATATCAAGTTAGAAATATGGTCGAGCATAAAAAGTCGTATGAAACTCTCCTATAATGGTAATTAAGAAGCTCGTATGAAAATTATGAAACGCGCTTGCGCTCGTTTCATAAATATCCATACTCGCTTCTTAATTACCTTCATTATAGGCTCGTTGCATAATGTATTATTATATTATTAATACCATTATGTAATTGTTAAAGCATTGTGCATATAGTCTAATGATTTGTGTGTGTGTGTGTATGTAGAGCGAAGTTTATTTCATTAAATTAATAAGAGTGTTATAAAGTCTCTACTGTACGATGGATTGATATAATATCCTTATAAACTATTATGTACTGACAGACTGACTAGAACAACCGTGGCTCTTGTTATATATTAATGCAGGGAAGGTAGCTGTAATGCGAGTCCGCCACTGCGTGAGCGTTCTACTCTGGCTTGCCTTGCGGAGCGAGAGCAGCTCTGGCCGGCTATATGGAGCCGCTCTCATGACCGGCCCTGGCTTAAGAGGCAGAGATATTTCGTTCGCTACTAGATATAACCGCTTGTTTTGACATTATTAACATGATGCAAGAAAAAATAACTTTTTATTTGCCCTATGAGAATCTTTGCTTGGCAGATGGCCGTAGCATTATGGCTCTCCTTCGCCCTTCAGGCTAACAGGGTATATGCTGAATAATTTCAAGGGAAAAATTGTTCCGGAGCCGGGTATCGATCCCGGGACCTCTGATTGAACGTACCAGCGCTCTTATCAGAGGTCCCGGGATCGATACCCGGCCCCGGAACAATTTTTCCCTTGAAATTATTCAAATCTGCTTTACAGGGATCGATACCCGGCCCCGGAACAATTTTTCCCTTGAAATTATTCAAATCTGCTTTAGAGGGAGCTTCACCTGAAAGACTAGATTTGCATAATATATACGTCACTGTGTACGTTAACAGAAAACAACAATTCCAAGTCACACAGAGATTGTGTGCACTCGATGTGGGTCTCTGGCGTTTCGTCAGCCCACGCGAGTTGTGTGGATATAAAGGGAAAAGTTGAGACGGTGTCGGGTGGAGTTCCCGGTAGCTCAGTTGGTAAGAGCGCTGGTACGATCAACCAGAGGTCCCGGGATCGATACCCGGCCCCGGAACAATTTTTACCTTGAAATTATTCAAATCTGCTTTAGAGGGAGCTTCACCTGAAATACTAGATTTGCATAATATATACGTCACTGTGTACGTTAACAGAAAACCACAATTCCAAGTCACACAGAGATTGTGTGCACTCGATGTGGGTCTCTGGCGTTTCGTCAGCCCACGCGAGTTGTGTGGATATAAAGGGAAAAGTTGAGACGGTGTCGGATGAAGTTCCCGGGTAGCTCAGTTGGTAAGAGCGCTGATACGTTCAACCACAGGTCCCGGGATCGATACCCGGGCCCGGAACAATTTTTACCTTGAAATTATTCAAATCTGCTTTACAGGGAGCTTCACCTGAAAGACTAGATTTGCAGGGTATATGTTGTTCCCAGAAAGCATTATACCGATATGTATTTTCACATTTTTCACAACAGTAAATCAATCCAACAGAAGCAAAATGATTTAGTATAGAATAATGTCATCGCACGTCAAATTGAAGAGAAGAATATACATTTTGAAAATTGTGAGTAATCCAACAGTTGTATTCCGTACGTTAATTAGAATCAGATCGCTGTCTCCGAGCAACAGTCCTGCTCGTAAATCCCCAGAGAACGTCGGTGGCCCATGTAAAATATTAGGAGCAGGGTCCGGACATGTGTACAACATTCATGCATTGAAATATGCATTAGTTTACTCACAAGATTATACTAAAATATGCAAATACAGGGAGCTTACCGCAGTGTTAGTACCGCACTGGCGACGTTCTCACTGCACACATAGGAGAAAGAAAAGTGAATGTTAGAAATAAAATTAAAATATTGGGAGGCGTTCGTTATTTAAGGGGAGAGGATGGTATTTTTTGGTGAAAAATGAGTAAATTTTCAAAAAACAAAAATTCTTTAAAATACTCTGTGATATGTGTGGAATGCATTGCATAACATTTAGTGGGTATTTGTGCCCATATCGGATGTTGAGTCGCCATTTTTAAACTTCCTGTGTTATGGATTTTTAAATCACTCGCCCACTTTTATTGATGTTTCCGGTAAATAGCATTTTCAAAAAAAAATTTTTTCTTTAAAATTATCTTTGATGTGTGGAATGTATTGCATAACATTTTATGCGTATTTGTGCCCATATCGGATGTTGAGTCGCCATTTTTAAACTTCCTGCGTTATGGATTTTTAAATCACTCGCCCACTTTTATTGTTGTTTCCGGTAAATTACATTTAAAAAAAAATGTTTTCTTTAAAATAACCTTTGATGTGTGTGGAATGCATTGCATAACATTTTGTGGGTATTTGTGACCATATCGGATGTTGAGTCGCCATTTTTAAACGTCCTGTGTTATGGATTTTTAAATCACTCGCCCACTTTTATTGTTGTTTCCGGTAAATTACATTTTCAAAAAAATTTATTTAAAATAAACTTTGATATGTGTGGAATGCATTGCATAACATTTTGTGGGTATTTGTGACCATATCGGATATTGAGTCGCCATTTTAAACTTCCTGCGTTATGGATTTTAAATCACTCGCCCACTTTTATTGTTGTTTCCGGTAAATGACATTTTCAAAAAAATTTTTTCTTTAAAATTATCTTTGATATGTGTGCAATGCATTGCATAACATTTTGTGGGTATTTGTGACCATATCGGATGTTTAGTCGCCATTTTTAAACTTCATGCGTTATGGATTTTAAATCCCTCGCCCCCTTTTATTGTTGTTTCCGGTAAATTACATTTTCAAAAATTTTTTTGCTTTAATATAACCTTTGATATATGTAGAATGCATTGCATAACATATTGTGAGTATTTGTGCCCATATCGGATGTTGAGTCGCCATTTTTAAACTTCCTGCGTTATGGATTTTTAAATCACTCGCCCACTTATATTGTTGTTTCCGGTAAATTAAATTTTCAAAAAAAAAATTTTTTCTTTAAAATAACCTTTGATATGTGTGAAATGCATTGCATAACATTTTGTGGCTATTTTTGTCCTTATCGCATGTTGAGACTTCATTTTTAAATTTCCTGCGCTATGGATTTTTAAATCACACGCCCGCTTTTATCGGTTTCCAGTAAATTCATTTTTTTTTTGCTACATTGCCAGACAAAAATGGATATAGTTTCTGAGCTGTTAAAGATACATGCACGAAATTTAGAACACACATTCTTTAGACTATTAGGAAACTTTTCTCTGTAACAGAATTTTGTTAATTGATTTTGTTTAAAAAAAATACGTCCGTTTGTTTGCAAGAAAGGAAATCAGAAAATTGTTATTAAATTTTAATTGTTTATTTTACAAACATAGGGACTAATATCAAAATTCTGTTACAGACAGTTTGTAGAAGGTTCTTTTGCAAATACATTGCAAAAAATTGTTGAATCTATCTTTAAAAACGGTTTAGATATATCGGTTTTAGTACAATCCTGCATTGGGTATATATTTTTTTCAAAATTGGGCCCCCAAATATATATATATATATATATATATATATTAATATTTTTATTTGCTTGAGTTGCCACAGCTATGAGGAGCTCTCTACATACAAAAAAATTAATATTTTACACCAAATAGGAAAAAGTTAAAAAAATACCATCCTCTCCCCTTAAGGGTATTTACTTACAAATGGCTTTTAAGGAACCCGCAGATTCATTGCCGCCCTCACATAAGCCCGCCATTGGTCCCTATCCTGTGCAAGATTAATCCAGTCTCTATCATCATATCCCAACTCCCTCAAATCCATTTTAATATCCTCCCATCTACGTCTCGGCCTCCCCAAACGTCTTTTTTTCCCTCTAGTCTCTCAACTTACACTCTTTATGAATTTCTGGTTTCGCCCATACGTGCTACATGGCCTGCCCATCTCAAACGTCTGTATTTAATGTTACTAATTATGCCACGTGAAGAATACAATGCGTTGTGTAACTTTCTCCATTCTCCTGTAACTTCATCCCTCTTAGCCCCAAATATTTTCCTAAGAACCTTATTCTCAAACACCCTTAATCTCTGTTCCTCTCTCAAAGTGAGAGTGCAAGTTTCTCAACCAGACAGAACAACCGGTAATATAACTGTTTTATAAATTCTAACTTTCAGATTTTTTGACAGCAGACTAGATGACGAAAGCTTCTCAACCGAATAATAACAGGCATTTCCCATATTTATTCTGTGTTTAATTTCCTTTCGAGTGTCATTTATATTTGTTACTGTTGCTCCAAGATATCTGAATTTTTCCACCTCTTCAAAAGATAGATTTCCAATTTTTATATTTCCATTTCGTACAATATTCTGGCCACGAGACAATCATATACTTTGTCTTTTCTGGATTTACTTCCAAACCTATAGCTTTACTTGCTGCAAGTAAAATTTCCGTGTTTTCCCTAATCGTTTGTGGATTTTCTCCTAACATATTGACGTCATCCGCGTCACGTTAAGGGTACACTGAGGTGAAATTTCAATTTTCTTAACTATTCAAACTTGAGACCTGAAACAATGTAGGGGTAAAGGAACTGGCCACTCTACCTCATTATCTCCTGGCCTAGTTGCCTCATAAGTGGTGTCTTCTTGATATCACTTGTGAGTTTCAGACCTGTCTTCGGACAGTTGACTAAACAACAACTCCTTAATCTGACTTCCTAGACCCCAAGTTGCCAATCTCGAAATGTTATGTTGAGCATCCTCTATTAAATTTCGTATCACATAATTTTCACACTTTTACTGAATCACCCTGTATAGCAATAAAGCAGTATTAACAACAAGTATGGTGCAATCATAATTTACAGAATGTAGGTTTGTTCTATGAACAGACAATGGTGTTGTATCACCACATCTAGCCCACCAAATAAACTCTAAACGGAGTGGCTATATGCGACACTCGTGACGCGATGGTGAACTATGGGATTTCCGTACTTCAGATCCAAATTTCCGGATTTGAACAATTATGTAGGTTACGGTTGTATTTCGTACGATGTCACCTCATCAGCATTACAAATCAGTTTGTAGCGTGGTAACAGTGATAACAAGAAACAGCTGATGCTTTTTTTTCTCATTGATGACAGTTACTGATTTTCACCATTTATTATAATCCCGTTTGGACGATTTCGGTCTCTACAGTTTTGCAATAAAAATGAGACAAGTGACATTCTAGTTATTTTTTCCTAGCCACAGAAGTTTCTATATATCGTGAAGGATTGTGATCATGTGTCTAGATTACGGTGGGTGCATATATTTTGAAAATGAGACGCGAGATAGCAGGAGTGGAGAAATTCAATATATGAAAGAGGAGGGAAAGACAGTGGATTTAATTCACAATATGTTCAGTGAATTTATGAGAGAAGTGTATAACGATAATATATGATTGAAAGAATTTGTTTTGTCCTTTAAATGTGCAGACATTTGATCCGAAGAAATGCAATTTTTCGTTCTGAAAAGGAATTATAAAATACAGCATTTGCTCGGAATTTAGATCAAATTTTAATAAGGAACTAATTAATCAGGCTTCATAGAAGACTCCAGGCTATCTAATCGAAACATTTAACTTGTAAATAGATGTAAACTTACAAGGGAGTGACGTAGATTGTCGACTGAATATTATATGTAAACTCTATAATAATTTTCACGATATCTGCCAAAAAAAATGTTTTAAGGGATATGCTACTGGAGCTAAATGACAGCTGTGAGGAGTATGGGATCAAGATAAATCTAAATAAGACGAAGACCATGGTCCTAGGAAAAAAATAAAGAAGGTAAACTTGCGAATTCTAAATGCGGCAGTAGAGCAAGTGGACAGCTTCAATATAGGGACATCATTTAATGTTTACTAACATTTTTAATATCAACCTGGCTATATCTTTGGATTAAAGGTCTAGAACCGGAAACACCGCTTGCTCCCCCTTCCAAGACTGGAGTTCGATGATACTGGCGTAAAATACAAATTACTTTACTAGGTATAGGAGGGAAGAAAAGTAATTCATCCATTTATGTAAACTAGGAAATATCGCAATTTTGAGTTTAATAATTTTCATTAGGTTTTTGTTTAATCAAAATACAGTACTGTATTAATACTTACTGTTTTTACTCACGAATTGAGCTATCCATTCGAACTTATTAATTATGGAGTGTATATTCTACTGTTACAGCACTTTAGCGTACAATATAGAGAATGAAGTTAAATTGAAAAATAATCATAATATGGATATTTAAACACAATTTTTTAAAATGGTGGCCGTTCATTTCGATACAGGCTTCAGTTCTATTGTGCATATTATCGCACTATAGACTAATTCCAATTACCAGTTTCGTCCTTCGTACGAGTAACTCATGTTGAAATAATTCTATACCTACTCTATAAAAGTGTACCTTACGTACTGTAAATTCAATCTTCACTTCTGCCCGATCCGAAAAGATAAAATTATTCAGAAATGCTATCTACTGTCCGTCCAAGTGGTTTTGTCGCAGAGTCGTAGCAAGAGGGGAGGAAATCACGTGACAGTTAATTACTTAACGAGCACCTTTTATTTAATTTATTTTAAATAGTTGTATAATATTACGTAGACGTCCAATTCCTAACAGAATAAACCATCTTACATATCCACGCAATTTATGACTGGACACGGAAAATTTAATTCATATTTTGAACGTTTCAAAATTGACAACCCAAATGGCTCTTCATGTCCGTGTGAACACCCCACACAACCAGTCGCCCACCTGTTATTTCAGTGCCCACTACAAGAACGCAAGAGATACCGGCTAGAAACCACCTTAGCATGTGCGATACAACTTTCTCACCACCAATTACAAAAGTTCTTCTGAAGCAATGTTGCATAAAGGAATTTCACATATTTATTACAGGTGTATTTAAGACCTTGTAGAAATAACAGTATTTAGTAACAGTGTCCTATTTATTCTTTTGCAGCCAAATTTGTAACTTTTAAAATTAAGGTTATTATGTTGAAGTGTATGTGTTGGAGAGGATGCTTGATTTGTTGTGTATGTGAGTCATAGTTATGGGATGCTTGATTGTGTTTGTGTGACTATTGTGTATTAATTTATTATGTATGTTAGGGAAAGTTGCTTAATTGTGTTGTAGAGTACCGCTATAAGAAATGTTTTGTTTATGTGTTGTTACTGTTTTCTGTATGTCTCAATTGATGACTGATGTTTGATTTGCAATCGCAATGTTTAAATTACGGATTGTTTAGGTTTTATTTCCATTGTGTAAGCTAATTTATTTTTCTTTTCAATTTGTTTTATGCTTAGGCCTAATTTTGGTGTAAAACTATAGCCCTAGCATACATATGGAAAATAGGGCTACCCCCATTGGAGATACAATAATAATAATAAATTAATGTTTTCAGAAAAGAGCTAAGACAGCCCAGCTACTAGACTTTACAGAGGGGCGAACAGAAGCAGGTGGGGAAATCGGGATGCGACGTAGGCAAACGGACGACAGTACCTGTGCGAAAATATGATTCAATATTGAAAGCTCTTTCGTCATTGGAAAACGCAAACATTTTTCTGGAATGCACTATACTCACTAACTCAGTACTGCATACGCGGCCTTGGTTCTGTGTGCAGGACGCTTGGAGTTTACTAGTAGAGGGGTGGGAGTGAAGTACATTCAAAAACTCAGGTACAATAAAAATTGAAGTAAAAATAAAATGATGTCCATGTACTTGGGGTGTAGCGTAATAAGAAGTAACATGAGCTGCTGCCAGGAAGTCAAAAGGAGGATAGCAATGGCCAAGGAAGCTATTAACAGAAAAAGGAGCATCTTCTGCGGACCTCTGGAAAAAGAACTAAGGAAGAGACTAGTGAAGTTCTTTGTATGGAGTTTGGCATTGTATGGAACAGAAACATGGACATTACGACGAAGTGAAGAGAAGCGAATAGTAGCATTTTAAATGTGGACATGGAGATGAATAGAGCGTGTGAAATGGACAGACAGAATATATGAAATGAAGATGTGTTGGGGAAAGTGAGCGAAAAAAGAATGATGCTGAAACTGATCAGGAAGAGAAAAAGAGATTGGTTGGGTCACTGGTTAAGAAGAAACTACCTACAGTCCACACCTGTGGAGTAACGGTCAGCGCGTCTGGCTGTGAAACCAGGTGATTCGAATCCCGGTCGTTATCTGGTTGAGTTTTTCCGGGGTTTCCCTTAACCCAATACGAGCAAATGCTGGATAACTTTCGGATGTTGGACCCCGGACTCATTTCACCGGCATCATCACCTTCATATCATTCAGACGCTAAATAACCTGAGATGTTGATACAGCGTCGTAAAATAACCCAATAAAAAAACTACCTACTTAAGGATGCAGTGGAAGGAATGATGAACGGGTAAGGAGTTCGGGACAGAAGAAGATATCAGATGATAGACAACATTAAGATATATGGATCATATGATTAGAAAACGAGGAAGGCAGAAAATAGTAAAGATCGGAGAAAGCTGAGTTTGCAGTGAAAGACCTGCCCTTGGCCAGATCAATGAGTGAGTGAGTGAGTGAATGGATGGATGAATGAATGAATGAATGAATGAATGAATGAATTTACGTTGGTAACATGAAGTCCTGTAAAACTTGGGTCGAGAGATTTTTTAAAATTGCCAATAGATTTAATGCTATCCAGATTGTTGTCATAGCAACCGATCAGTTATTGAATCACGCTTGGGAGAACTAAGAATCACAGGCGGAAACTAGTAGTACTGGTCTAATTGATGTGTCAGGGCAATCTCAGGCTAAAGAGTTCTGTAAACATGGATTTTTATTATGACGAGTATTCGAAGTTAATGTACTGTGAATTTTGCAATGTGCGGATCAAATGGAAGAGGCTTGATTCCTATGAGAAGAATGTTAAAACCGAAAAGCAGACAATATAAAATCTGTGCTAGCGAAGGGAATAATTCAACGTCAAAATATACAAAAAGGAAGTCATCAAAGAAAGTGCTTTTATAAAAAAGAAAGAACGATACAAGATTATTTCACCATGTACAAAACTAAAATTATGCTTCAGGCATGATACATTAATGAAATCACTTTTTCAGCATCCGTAAATTTGGTATATTGTTCTCCTCATCCCACCCACACGTGTTGCTGTTCGTTCATTTTATATTAATTATTTTACTATTTACTTTCAAATAACATTTGTTAAATAAAAATTTTAATTAACTGCATTCGCTTTAACAGTCTAATATTCCATTACAAAAGTTGGATAATTCTGTTGTTTGAGCTTGGACTGAGAAACACGTCAAGGGATCTGAATATCTACCTACCAGAGGTCTGCATCAGACGTTTTCGCTCGAGCGCCAAGTAGTTCATAGCATAATCCGATAGGTAGCGCACATGCATGATGGGTAAAATTGTCACGAGCGATAAATCCTCGAACGGTATAAGCCGAGAGTTAGACATTCGTTCTTGTTACAGTGATGAACTGTGTAGTAACATCATAGATGTTTATCATTTCAAAACTCTGCAGTGTTTAACTAACCTCTCCATAGTACAACTACAAAACTTGCTTTAAAATGTAATATAAATGTTGTAGGTAAATGTTTTTTTTCTTTTCCCCCACACAGGAGTGATTTTGTTTTTGCCACATCTCATAGGTGTTATTGGATGTAAATGTAAATATTATAAACAGAGAACACAATCACGATAATGCAAGAACTGTATCAAGTTTTCTAGTAATAATAATAATAATAATAATAATAATAATAATAATAATAATCTCTAATAATTATTGTATCAATCTTTGCGTCTGTAACAGTTGTGCAGCATGATTATTCGTTTTATTATATTTTCTGTGACGTTATCTCTGTACTAATATTGTTATTAATCTACTGCTATATCAATAATATTTTGTAAAACGTTTCTACATTGTCGCAGTATATAGGCGGAACACTATGTATGGACCTATCAGATTAGGGAGAGTCGGGTAGTATCGGACATCGAGTAGTATCGGACAGTGCGTTTCTTTCATCTACCACCATATGGTAGTACCTGAATGACATGGTTACGTTTCTCTATGCGACATCACAGAAACGTAACCATGTCAATCAGGTACTATCATCGTGTGGTAGATGAAAGAAACTCACTGTCCGATATTACCCGATGTCCGATAGTACCCGACTCTCCCCTATATATGTGGCAAATCAAATATTGAATAATTATTAATTAGTAATAATAACTGTATATCAAAGTTTTTCATACTATTTTATTTATAAATTCATGCTACTGTTTTGGTACGTTCCATTAGACGTTTGTCATATACGCAGAAAATAAAGCCTTATTTTTACCGTGTGGGCAAAACATATGTGTATCTTACCTGTCGCCTTCCATACAAGATAAGACATGTCGGTGAGATGACTTTGTACTGTGCTTCTATTTATTACGAGCGTATCACGACAGATCGTATCTCACTCGAGGGTGCGACACTCGACCGAGTTCAAGCGAGCGATTTAACTCCAATGCAGCACTCTGCTACCTACTGTAAACAATTTGAGAAGAGAACACTTTCCTGACTACGGTGGCGAGGCTAGGATGTTTTTGATTAAGAGTACTAATCATAGACAAGTAACTACCTATTATGACGAAAATACTGACAGAAATTACAATTATGAAATCTAGCTCTCAGGTAAAGCTCCCTGTGAAGCACACCTAAATAAATTTCAAGGGAAAATAGTTCCGGTGCCGGGTATCGATCCCGGAACCTTTGGCTTAGCGCACCAATGCTATTTTCGTAAGGCTGGGATATTTTTTTTGGCTGTGAAGGGTTCTCATTTTAAGCATCTGTTATAAAATTTCGTTAGTTATAGTGTTTGGTTTAGTTTTATGGCTTACTCAACAGGATTTCACATACTTATTTGTCTCGAGCTTTGAGTCCACGAGACAAGTTTCATAAATTATTAAAAGATATGGAACCGGTGAAAGGGTAAAGTTTCTATGCATTCATACGTACAATTTAATGGAGATTTAGAATAATTATGTAAACTTTAATATAGAGTATATATTATTTTAATGTACCGAAGTACATATGATATTCCCATGCAGATATTCTGCGTCATCATAAAAAGAGTAATGGAACGGAGAAAAATTCTCTCCGGCGCCGGGATTTGAACCCGGGTTTTCAGCTCTACGTGCTGATGCTTTATCCACTAAGCCACACCGGATACAACTCCGACGCCGGTTAGAATCGCCTCAGATTAAGCTCCAACTCTTGGGTTCCCTCTAGTGGCCGCCCTCTGCACTACGTCATAGATGTCTATGAACGCAGGACCGAAGTCCACATATGTGCTGAGGTGCACTCGATATGAGTGATAGTTGGCCGGGATCCGACGGAATAAGCGCCGTCTTAAATCACGAAGTGATTTACGCATATCATATATATTATTTTAATGTACCGAAGTAATTCTAACCGGCGTCGGAGTTGTATCCGGTGTTTAGTGGATAAAGCATCAGCACGTAGAGCTGAAAACCCGGGTTAAAATCTCGGCGCCGGAGAGAATTTTTCTCCGTTCCATTACTCTTTCATCGTTTAATATAGAGTGTCATTAAAAAAAATAGTTTACTGTCACATCCTGTAGGCCTATATCTGAATAATTGTTTTCGAACATTGGCATAATATTGTATAGTTTATCTCCAACAGTTTTTTTTAATTAAAATTTAAGAAGTTATTAATAATATTCCATAATTGTTGGTCACACTCTATATATAGTCATCAGTTATTTGTAAATGATAGGTATAACACTTTACATAACAGCTAAATCCATGGAAACAAATATACATCGTATGTCGAAAATTGTGGGCAAAACTTCAGATATGGATTCCTCATATGTAGAGAAGAGATAAAGGTTATATCAACATGGGACCAGAAATGCTTGGTTGCCGCGTTATTAGCGGTGCCAAAGAAGATCTTTGTGCACACCGAAACCTTTGTTTGCTGAAATTAAATGTGCGACAGGTGTTACATGTTTCTTGTAATGTGTAATACTATGTGTAGAGTAAATAATAGATGTGATAATCTTAACACCCGCAAATGCATTACGGTTTTGTTGATACTTCAGTCGTCAGATAATATGACCAACAACATACCAGAACTTAAATCCCAGATTAGGTATTGCGCCAGTGTTGTAACAGCGAACCCATTATGTTGTGTCAGGCCAAGTGTGTCCAAAATATCAGGAAGAAGTATGTAACCTCCACCGATCCCAATGTCCCCATAGACACTGAAACCAACACTTCCCAAACCCGAATTGTCTTATGCGGATGCAGCTAAGAATATGACAACCAAGACAACCACTACAGACGATCCACAGACAGACAAAACAACCACGAACAGCTGGTCGAATGTTTTTGAAGTGTTCTGAAATGCAGAAAATAGAATCCTACATTGAAATGTGACTACAGGACGAAATCCAGTGACATTCACTATTTCCTTGACAGCAGACACAAACCCCACGAAACGACACAATGACACTTGAAAGCCAGACTTGTGCAGATAAGAACATATACCACTTTGTTTTAACAGGTTACGATCTCCCTAGTTTTACTACAAAAGAATGACTAGGACAGAATTTTACCAGAGACTGGACTTCCACCTTCATTAACATCTGCCTGGCATGTTGCTAACTTCATTTCATCCATTTCATTCACAATTCAATTGTTAGTATGTACATGTATCATATAATCATTTAATTAAAATACACTACTGTTAGTTGAGAGGGCAAACGGCTTTTAGCTGGGATCCTCGATCTAAAGTTACCCAATTGCAAGTCGGGAACCAATGGAGGCATGGGATGCTTACCCTGCCTGCCATTTTAAACATCATTCATTCTTTCTTCGTCCCCTTCCATTCATCCGGCATCGACCAACAACATAACAAATCTTAAAATCATTCCGTGTTTTTGTGTATTGATGGAGGAAATGAATTAAATACCGATATATTGATATTGCAACGATTAGGGAAAACGCGGAAATTCTACTTGAAGCAAGTAAAGAGATAGACTTGGAAGTAAATCCCGAAAAGACTAAGTATATGTTTATGTCGTCTGATCAGAATATTATACGAAATGGAACTGTAAAAGTTTGAGATTTATCCTTCGAAGAGGTGGAAAAATTCAAATATCTTGGAGCAACAGTAACAAATATAAACGGCACTCGGGAGGAAATTAAACGCAGAATAAATATGGGAAATGCCTGTTTTTATTCGGTTGAGAAGCTTTTGTCATCTAGTCTGCTGTCAAAAAATCTGAAAGTCAGAATTTATAAAACAGTTATATTAACGGTTGTTCTGTATGACTGTGAAACTTGGACTGTCACTTTGAGAGAGGAACAGAGATTGAGGATTTTTGAGAATAAGGTTCTTAGGAAAATATTTGGTGCTAAGAGGAATGAGGTTACAGGAGAATGGAGAAAGTTACGCAACGCAGAGCTGCACGCATTGCATCCTTCACCTGACATAATTACGAAGACTATTACACTCTTACTACGTCATACTACTTTTGACCAATAAAACGGTACGAAAGGACGTATTTCAAACAATCATGGCTGCTTATCGCACAATTTTATCGCGTTCCTAGCATTTGTTTAATTTTATCGCGTCCCTAGCATTTGTTTAATTTTATCGCCAAGCATTTGTTTAAATCTCCGCATTTGTTTCTTTGTTTGCCAACATTTGAAACTGCGCTGGTCTGGACGTCAAAATATATATAAAATTACAAACCACTCCAGTCGTTGCACAACAGTTTCAAATATGACTCGCATTGGCATTCAAGAACAAGAATTAATAAAAATCACTGATCATACTTATGCATCTTCTGAAATCCGATTTACAAATAAATGAAGAGCACCATTCGGAAATCCTGAATAAGTTGAATACACCATGTAGGCCTAAATCAACGAGTTCCATTTTTATTACGCACACGTCCAATATAACATCAATTGAACCACCAACCATATTCAAATTTGAAAATTGTACATTCAATAATTATTCCTTTTAAAATTATTCATTCGGAAATTCTGAATAAGTTGAATACACCATGTAGGCCTAAATCAACGAGTTCCACTTCTATTACGCACACGTCAATATAACATCAATTGAACCACCAACCACATTCAAATTTGAAAGTCGTACATTCAATAATTATTCTTTTAAAATGATTCATGTTTATTTTTATGTCATCGTCGTTAATTAAAACTTTTCTAACACTTGTATATTAGTTAGGTTATGTTATAGCTTCTGTTATATGATATTAGGGATAGTCACGTATCAGAGATTGTTTAATATTAAGATTTATTGAAAATCATCTGTCAAGTGGCGCTGATTACTGGGATTCGGATAATTGAAGTGGAATGTTGCATTTTAATAAAAATGAAACTGAATCAACAAAGCCTTCTTGACTAGTAACATTGCCATCGTGTATAATAGATCGAGAACTTCTCGACGAGAAGGCATTGCTCACTACTGTCATCTAGCATGCATCTAGCGTAATATTTGTAATATTGAGATGGTACAATAATACATTTGAAGGCAGTTGTATTTTCGTAAGTCAATTAATATTTTATTGTATTGGAGTACTTCGTTACTTCTAATCTTTATATACTTTCTTCTAATCGTGTAATAGTCAATTAAATCCCACTCGAGTTTTGATTTTCTCAACAGTAATCTCACTAGAGGTTTTGATTTATCTAGAGAAAATCAAAACTCGAGTGGGATTTAATTGACTATTACACGATTAGAAGAAAGTAGGCTATATAAAGATTAGAAGTAACAAAGTGTACAATAAAATATTAATTGGCTTACGAAAATACAACTGTCTTCAAATGTATTATTGTACCATCTCAACATTACGCTAGATGGCAGTAGTGTTTTATGATGATGTTTTCTTGTTACCGGTATCAGTTGTGCCAACTATGGAATCATCATTGAACTCTGTGGACTGTTACTAGTCAAGAAGGCTTTGTTGATTCAGTTTCATTTTTATTAAAACATTTGCATTCCATTTCAATCATCCGGATCCCAGTAATCAACGTCACTTGACAGATGATTTTCAATAAATCTTAGTATTAAACAATCTCTGATTCGTGACTATCCATAATATATAGCAGAAGCTATAACAAACATAATCTAAATAATATAAACAAGTGTTAGAAAAGTTTTAATTAGGGATGATGAAATAAACAAGAAACGTTTTAATTAACGATGATGAAATAAGAAATAAACATGGATAATTTTAAAAGAAACAATTATTGAAAGTACAATTTTCAAATTTGAATGTTTTGGTGGTTGGTGGTTCAGTTGATGTTATATTGGACGTGTGCGTAAAAGAAGTGAACTTGTTTGTGTACATGGTGTATCCCTCAACTCATTCAGGATTTCCGAATGGTGCTCTTCATAATATATGACCAGTGATCTTTATTAATTCTTGTTCTTGAATGCCAAAATGCGAGTCATATTTGAAAGTGATGTGCATCGACTGGAGTGGTTTGTAATTTTCTGTTTTTTGACGGCCAGACCAGTGCAGTTTGAAATGTTGGCAAACAAAGAAACAAATGCTAGGGTAGTGATAAAAATAAACAAATGCTAGGGCCGCTATAAAATTAAACAAATGCTAGGGACGCGATAAAATTGTGCGATAAAGGGCCATGATTGGTTGAAAGATGTCCTTTCATACCGTTTTATTGGTCGAAAGTAGTGTGACGTAGTAAAAGTGTAATAGTCTAGATAAATCAAAACGTCTAGTGAGATTACTGTTGATAAAATCCAGACGTTTGAGTTGGGCAGGGCATGTAGCACGTATGGGCGAATCCAGAAATGCATATACAGTGTTAGTTGGGAGGCCAGAGGGGAAAAGACCTTTGGGGAGGCCGAGACGTAGATGGGAGGATAATATTAAAATTGATTTGAGGGAGGTGGGATATGATGGTAGAGACTGGATTAATCTTGCTCAGGATAGGGACCAATGGCGGGCTTATGTGAGGGCGGCAATGAACCTCCGGGTTCCTTAAAAGCCAGTAAGTAAGTATATTGATATTGCAATATATTGCAAACCTAATTTCGATAAACAATATATCGAACGATTATCGCTATTCCGTAAGCAAATTACATTTTCAGGCGTACATTTATTGTATTACAATAACATTACTTAACTTTTAATACCGGTATTCCTTTTTATCATTGAAATTAACATCATAACAGTCAAAAGCATAAATGTAAAATTGTAACAATAAAAATACATTTTCAATACCATATGATGTAGATCCTAACCTAAATAAAAATTATTATGGTTAAAGGGTTTGGGCTACCGAGACAAAATATATCTAACAATTACTTTAATTTTAATTACTATGATAAAACTAATAATACAAAATTATTACATTATGCTTTTGTAAATGATAAAAATACGTGGGAAAGAGTTAAATGTGGTTGAGTATGATTTGATATTGGAACACGATTCAATTATTCTAAAATTATAAAGGATTCAATCCAGGCCCCAGATATAATTCTACCTAACGACGTAATCATTTTCAAATGTAAGTAAACAGAACTTGTAATTGTTTTTAAATGTAAGTAAACCGTACTTAGAATGTTACAAGTTTTAACAAACTTCACAGTTGATTTGATACAATCCTTCTATAGTAAGTTCCCATTGAAAGTTATTGTTACACTCCAACATTCCAAACATCAATGGTGATGATTATAGGGATGGAATGTTTATGCACTAAAACATATAATAAGAAAACAGAATATCAGCACTAGGTTGAGCATAGAAATCATAGACGTAAACAAATGTCACATCGGTATTAAATCCTTGTTTCTCTTTCCATTTCAGAATATAGTAATAACAGTTTTGATACCCGTTCTGAGGTCAGACGGTTCCCTTTCAGGGTGAGAGTTGCTCCTATCTTGGAGAACATTAATAATAATGTTTTATTTTAGCTGGCAGAGTTAAGGCCATAAGGCCTTCTCTTCCACTCAACCAGCCTTAATCAATACAATACATATTTAAATTACAAATATTTACACTACACTTAAAAGGTTCTCCAGCAATATTCTTCAATTTTAACGACTAGTAGACTACATATATATTTATTTAAATTTAGATAAACCTATAAGGTAAAGTAGTAACTTAATTTATGAGCTAGTTTAATTCAATCAATTATAATTAATTTAATATTTGAGATAGCTAGCAAAATGATGAAAATTAATTTAATATAAGCTTACTAGGACTATCTTAAAGGGAGAAAAAATATATATATAAATCTAAAATATATTTTTATAATGAAAATATTAATGTAATTGCCATTAGAGGTTTTGTAAATCTATTTACAGAAATTAATGATAATAATAAGAATGGACAGATGCTAGTTTCATTATAAGTAACAAATATTAATCAGTAATTAATCTGTTAAATAAGAATTTATGTAATTTTCACCTAAATGAAGTTATTGTCCAACAACCCCTTACATCACTCGGAAGCGAGTTCCAGTTTCTAGCAAATGAAACTGTATAGGATGAAGAATATAAAGATGTCTTGTGGTAGGGTATAATGAGTAAATTGTTATGATGAGATCTTGTACTTAGCTGATGATATGCGGATAAATTTTGAAAACGAGAAGCCAAATAGATTGGGGTAGCGGTGCGCAGAATTTGAAATAAGAGAACAAGAGAATGCAGGGCTCGTCGATCGCTTAGCCTTAGCCAAGACAGAGTTTGGGAAGACGGGGAAACATGATCATACTTACGAATATTACAAATATAACGGACGCACGCATTATGCACACGTTGTAGCCTGCTGCTCAAATTTGCATTTAGGTTACTTAATATAATATCGCAGTAGTCAAAGTGTGGCATCACGAGTGTTTGTACAAGGATTAATTTTAATTTATCAGGAAGAAAGTGCTTCAGTCGCTTTAATGAGTGAATAATAGAAAATATTTTTTTGGAAGTGTGATTCACTTGTTCATTCCATTCCAGGTGACAATCCATATAAATACCAAGGTTCTTCACAGTCGAGCTGTATGGAATAATAGTATTATTTACAATTATCGGTGGCAAATTTTGTTTGTCACACTTCGATCTTTGATGTTCTATTAAGATTGCCTGCGATTTACTTGCATTTAAATTAAGTCCGTGCGTTTTCGACCATATGGATATTGAATTCAAGTCATCATTAACTTTAGTTATAGCGTCATTTATGTAGTTAGGTCGAGTATGTAGACAGATTTGTATGTCGTCAGCATAAATATGGTATCGGCAGGATGTTAGATTAGAAGAAATATCATTAATATAAATAGAAACAATATTAAAACAGAAGTAGATAAACCTCCCGTCTGCCTCAATTCGCACACTCTGCATTTTGAATTTGATATTGTATATTAAACAGTTTGAATACGAATTCCAGTCCAGCCAATTAGAACAAGGTATTGAGTGAGGTTGCACAATTATTGTAACTATCCACCTTCAGTAGCGCCATCTCTCGGGAATTATCGAAGTTGTCTAATGTGGATTTTGTTGTTGTTGGTAATGATAATAATTCCACAAAAAAAAGTCGATAAATTTATGAGAAAACCGATATATTATACAATATATTGAATCAAAATTTCGATATCAATATATCGGTATATCGAAACGAAAATATCGGTATTTCGTAAAAACCGATATATCGTTCCCATCTCTAGGTCGAAGAGGACATTGCAATGTAAGGCCCTAAAACGACCTCTGGCGCCGCCAACACTAAACATTCATTAGACAGACTAAAAACAATGAAAATATGTATGCAAGTAATTTCGAAAAAGTAAAATTACGCATAGCTTTTTGAACGCAGTAATATTGCACTATTTAAATGAGCATGTTCTAACACAATAGAGGTAAGATAAGGCATTAACTTTTAGATTTAAATTAAATCTCCGAAAAGTTACAATTTTTTCACACATATTAATTTATAACGCCACTCACGTTAGAGATAGTTAACAGTGATTTCAAATCCATTTATGCAAAAAGTAGACTAAATTAGAATAATAAATTTTTTTAAAATAATGCGTCCGTTGCGGTAAAACATTAAACGCCTAAATTTTTGATGTTTGAGACTTTCTGTTAGTTTGAAACAATGGACAAAGAAATTTTTTCAGGGTGTACGAATTTTGGGAAATGAAATGAATTTAAATCCCGAAAAAATGCTAATTTCCGAAATAATTATTGAAGGTCGGCTTTTAAACTTTTCTGATGATGACGTTTCCTCTTTTAAGACTCGAAAAATAAAATATAATCGCCCGCTATTTTGTTCTTTCAAAGGCGTTCAACAGGATCATGACCTTGCCGAACATACACATTGGATTTATTATCATAGATGCTACGAAACATAGCTGTTTAAACTGACAATCATATTTAAAATGTATTTGCATCATAAACCAGAGCAGGCTTTCTGAGATTTTATTTCCTGGAGAAGCAATGACTGCTTCAACAGCTCTTCAAGACATCCGGATGGTACAAAAAACAAAAATCATTACCTAGACTTTATAGAGCCTTGACTTCCTATTGGGGACCTCTTTAATTCCAGACTTACTTCGTGACATGACCTTGAAAGAAAAGAAAAACAAAACTTATCGTGTAATTTGGAACATGTTCCACGGCAAGATGTTTTGTGTTCAAATATACAAGAGGGTGTATTTAAACAAATTTTCCGTTCTCATTTATGTTCAAATAAATCATGGAAATTAAAATATGTTATTTTTCACCAATGATAGGTGAACACACTGCCATCTATCCGAAAGATATTAACAAATGCAATCTGAAGTTTTGTGTTAGAAAACATACATCAATGAACACTTTTTTACTAAAGAAACTTATTTTGTCCACCAGAACTTACCCGCTTTGCAAAAATCAAACTGAAACTGCGACCAGAGCTAACAGGGATTTCCTTATCTACTTCACCGTAGCCCTCTAGGTCAGCAAACATTAAAATACCAAAAATATTCTTTTAAATAAAATACATTATAGGTTTGACACTATGCTAAAGGTACAACAGTTTGCTCCCCTACAGTATTTTGGAATGCTCAACCCATGATGTCCTTGAAATGTTCTTAATAACTGAGGAGTACAGAGTGAGAGCAGCCGGTTCAATGATTTTATTTTATGATCATCACTATTATTGGTTCAGCCTTCTCGCGATATGCGCCGACTTTTGACAAGACAACTTACAAACGTCAAACCTGGAAATTCAATACTGTCGCGGAAGGCCATGTTCTGTATCCTAGCAAGATTAATTAGTCTTAATTGTATCTATTCAAATAAATTTTAATTTGTGATCTCTTTTTCATTTCTAAATCAATTTCCAGGTTATCTCAAAATTAGTTTTTATTCTCCAATAAATTATATCAAATCATTTGAAGATTATTCCTTATGTTAAAAAAATAGTAATTATTTTGTTCTGGAAGACTCTCACTTAAAATCATGAAAATGTTCAATTTTTTTAGCTTCTTTCACTTATTCAAAAAATTAATATTTTAATAAAATGGATTAGAAATATTCGAGCATAAAATACTCGTATGAAACTTGCCTATACACATGGTAATTAAAACGCTCGTATGAAAATTTTGAAACTAAGGCTGGAAGCTCGTTTCATAAACAAACATAGCTGTCTTAATTACTTTTCATAGAAGCTTCTTTTTAAAATTTCTATTACAAATCTGGTACGCATAAAAATGAATTACTAGATGAATGTTAACAACTCTACATTTCATAAATATTCATTTTATTTTCAAAATATTTTTTACTGTGTTCAAAAATTAAAGATTCAACAAACTTTCTTATGCCAATATTAATCAATCTGGATGAAATTTTTACTGCAAATTTATATAACTGCATTTTTATCCATTTATTTGATAAAATGGCTTTTTAAAAAATTTATTAATTATTTATTTTATTAATATTATTATTATTTATATTTATTTCTAACTAGCCGTACCCGTGCGTTCCGTTGCACCAGTTAGAAATAAATATAAAGTAATTACATAATTAAAATAGGACATTTGATCCAGGGAATATTCGTGTTTGATAGAAGGATAAATCGTTTAATATGTTACTTAATTTAAATTATATTTAAATAATTAAAATGAAATCATTTTGGTCCAGAGAGCACTCATTTGGTGCAATGACAATTCCTTTAACATGTTTCTTAATTTTTATTACATGCATCCATAGTTCAATGAACATTGACATCATTTACATTTAATGTGTATATTTTATTTTACTTGTTATATGTTTCCATTGAATTACGCTAATAACTTAATTTTAACTCTTGTTTTCTACGTATTCAGTAAATGGCGCTTGGCCCACTATGGTTCTGAACCCTTCAAATAACTTAAATTAAATTATATTATATTGTATTATATTATATTATATTATATTATATTATATTATATTATATTATATTATATTATATTATATTATATTATATTATATAAAAAGTGTGTTGATAACGGATGTACCCCGATAAGTAAGTTTTCAATTTGTTATGGGGGCTCTTGAATCTCAGGAAGAACAAATTTTATTTTACAACAGGGCAACATAATCTGCTTGGCTCATTACCCAAATTTTTTGCATTGCATTTAATGCATATGTATTTTATGTATTTTAACTCGATTCAATTGAGCATAGTTAAAATTTGAATTACAAAATAATGAAATGCTAAGCTAACATATTATTACTGCATACTAAATCAATACACTCTCGTTGTTCGTTAATTCTCTGAGATAAACATTATTTTAAGAAATACAGGAAACAAATACACAGAATAGCCTATCAAGTTTTCTGTGCATAAGAAGCTATTTTAATCTTACCTGTCCTCAATTCACTCAGAAGTTACTGTAATAACATTATAGCATTATGTCCATCAGAGAAACTACACTTTCCAATGGTGAAATAATAATTAATTATACAAATCGGTTAATTTAGCTTCCGATATTGCTTCATACAAACACAGAAAAATTTTCTGTAGGCTATGATTCATAGCTTTCGATTGTTGTTGACCAAGGCCCCTTATAGACGAAGTCATTTGTTTATTTCATTACACGGCCTTAGATGGCAGTTATTTTAATTTTAAAACTCATTTATCTCATTAAATATCAGTCCTATCAAAATTTTTAAAGAATAAAACTTATCGGAAATGATTTTAAAGAAATGTTTGTTATGTAACATTTTTCATAAAAATGAATAATAAATTTCAATTTAATTCAGGCCCCCTTATAACCCCCTTTAAAATGTATTTTGAATGCTATATAGCCTTAATCTAAGTTACAACGAACTTAATTTATATTCCAATTTTCAAAATCCGTTCAGCCATTATCGCGTGAAAAGGTAACAAACATACAGACAGACAGACATACAAACAAAAATTTCAAAAATTTTTCGGTCTCAGGGTGGTTAATTATATATGTTAGGACCAATTATTTTTGGAAAATCGAAAATTACCAGAAAAATTTCGGCTACAGATTTATTATTAGTATAGATTATTAGCTTTCTTATACTTTTATTAGCTATTTAAGTCTTGTTATGGTACCATGTAATTTTTGTCACTTGTGAGTTCATATTTTCTTGTAAAATTTTAGAAATTTAGAGCCTGCATTTTCTGATATTATTTGTAGTCGTTCACTTATATATACACTTAAGGGGAGAGATGGTATTTTTTTTTAACTTTTTCCTATTTAGTGTAAAATATTAATTTTTTGTATGTACAGAGCTCATAGCTGTGGCCACTCAACCAAATAAAAATATTTCGAAAAAAATATATATTTGGGGGCCAAAATTTGAAAATATATATATATATATATACCCAATGCAGGATTGTACTAAAACCAATATATCTAAATCGTTTTTAAAGATAGATTCAAACAGTTTTTGAATGTATTTGCAAAAGCATGTTCTACAAACTGTGTGTAACTGAATTTTGATATTAAAAAATAAACTATTAAAATTAAACAACAATTTTCTGATTTCCTTTCTTGCAAACAAACGGACGTATTTTTTAAATGAAATCAATTAACAAAATTCTGTTACAGAGAAAAGTTTCCTAATAGTCTAAAGAATGTGTGTTCTAAATTCCATGCATGTATCTTTAATAGTTCAGAAATGATATCCATTTTTGTCTGGCAATGGAGCAAAAAAATGAAGTTACTCGACACCGATAAAAGCAGCGTGTGATTTTAAAATCCATAGCGCAGGAAGTTTAAAAATGACGTCTCAACATCCGATAAGGGCACAAATACCCAGAAAATATTATGCAATGCATTCCACAAATCAAAGGGTATTTTAAAGAAAAAAATTTTTTTTTTTTTTTTGAAAATTTAATTTACCGAAAACAACAATAAAAGTGGATGAGTGATTTAAAATCCATAACGCTTTAAAAATGGCGATTCATCTGACACAAATACCCACAAAATGTTATTTCCACATATAAAGTATTTTAAAGATTTTTTTTGAAAATTTACTCATTTTTCACTAAAAAATACCATCCTCTCCCCTTAAAGAAAAATACAGATGGTGAGACAACAAACAGATGCCAGCCATTTTAACGTAAGGTGTTTTAGGTATACTCGGTGGAATCTGAGCTCGAATCTCTGTCGTGGTAAAAAAGAAAAATTCAGTCCCGTTGCGCTACGTAAAGCGAAGGCTAGTTTCTTCAGTGGCCTGCAAAGGAATATTTATTGCTGCTGAACATTGCTAGAGAAACACAATAGAATGTGAATGGCACGGTGGAAGCATTCTATTGTGAACTCCCTACACACTCGGCCATTTAGTTACAGTCAGCGACATAAACGAATAGTTTTCTCTTTGTATTCTTCGTGGCACTATCTGGAACTATGCGGCATGACTCCTCTTTCTACGGATTCGCCACAGCAAGGAAATGAGACGGAAGTGACAATTCGGTCATGTTGTAACACGTGCAGATGTTTTCAAGCGTTTGTGAATGCAGAAGGATATCGGAACAAAACTGGTCGTCCTAATTTCCTTGTCTCTGCTAATTCCTCGAGATCACGTTCTTGTTCCAACTGCTGTAACATTTATAGAGCACGATTTCTCCCAAGTGTCCGCTCACCTCTGTATAGAACTCCAATTATGTAGTCAGCAGCTCCCAAATGTTTCCTCCATGCCAGTTAGTAAAGGACAACTCCATGTACTTCAAGTTAAAATGTAGTTTACTGCACTCTAAATTCGTTTATGCACGACCATGCCGAAATGTAGTAATTATTAGACATCGTTGAATTGCCACACGCAGCATGCAATCAGGCTGCCGATGTACGGTAGTATAGAGGAGGTAAGCGACCGCCCGGTCTCGTAGTACAGGGACATTTTATTTTCACTTCAATTTTTATTGTACCTGAGTTTTGGAATGTACTTCACTCCCACCCCTTCTACTAGTAAACTTCCAACAGTTCACGACACAGAGCCGAGGGCGCGTAAGCAATACTGAGTTAGTGAGTATAGTACGTTCCAGAAATATGTTCACGTTTTCCAGTGACGGAAGAGCTTTCAATATTGAATCATATTTTCGCACAGATACTGTCGTCCGTTTGCCTACGTCGCATCCCGGTTTCCCCTATCTGCTTCTGTTTGCCCCTCTGTAAAGTCTAGTAGCTGGGCTTCTTAGCTCTTTTCTGAAAACATTAATTTCTGTTAGGAATTGGACGTCTACGTAATATTATACAAGTGTTTAAAATAACTTAAATAAAAGAGCCTCGTTAAGTAATTAACTGTCACGTGATCCCCCCCTTTCTACGACTCTGCGACAAAACCACTTGAACGGACAGTAGATAGCATTTCTGAGTAATTTTATCTTTTCGGATCGGGCAGAAGTGAAGATTGAATTTGCAGTACGTAAGGTACTCTTTTATAGAGTAGGTAAAGAATTATTTCAACATGAGTTACTCGTAGGAAGGACGTAACTGGTAATTGGAATTAGGTACAATAGTTTATACTGCGATTATATGCACAAAAGAACTGAAGCCTGTATCGAAATGAACGGCCACCATTTTCAAAAATATGTTTAAATATCCATGTTATGATTATTGTTCAATTTAACTTCATTCTCTATATTGTACGCTAATGTGCTGTAACAGTACAATATACACTGCATAATTAATACGTCCGAATGGATAGCTCAATTCGTGTGTAAAAACACTAAGTGTTAATACAGTACTGTATTTTGATTAAACAAAAACCTAATGAAAATTATCAAACTCACAATTGCGATATTTCCTAGTTTACATAAATGGATGAACTATTTTTCTTCTCTTCTATATCTAGTAAAGTGATTTGTATTTTACGCCAGTATCATCGAACTCCAGTCGTGGAAGGGGTAGCAAACGGTGTTTCCTGTTTCAATCGTTAATAGAAAGGTATAGCCAGGTTAATATTAAAAATGTTAGTAAAAATAAAATGATGTCCCTGTATAAGCAATTCATGTTAAAAGTTGTGACCGGTCCAAATAGATAGAGCAGCTACAGCTAATGTATACCTATGTAAGCACTGGTTTTTGCATTACTGTGGTTGGAATAGTCAAAGCTTAACATGTGTTCAGTGTAGACGAGAATTCAATCAAACATGCTACAATGAGTGTGTTGCTGTTCCAAACAATTGCCCCTGGAATATCCTTACCCCCTCAGCCAGTCTTGACCACGTTGAGAAACGTGGTTGGATGCTGTTAATTATTATGCAGAACATTACGGCAAAATAATGGAGGTAATTGATGCATTGGATAGCACAGACAGTTCCGCTGTTGCAGCTGTAAAATCATTGCCTTCTGAACAGCTATTGGAAGATATTCTGTTCATTGATTCTAATTTTAAAATCGTGTCCAAAAGCATCACCCTGTTAGAATCGTCTAAACTACAACTCTCAGAAGCCCTTAATATAGTGGATAAAGTATCAGAAAGCGTTATCCAAAATAACAATTCATTAATTTCAGAAAAAAGTGAAATGTAAGTTGAAAAATATTATTGCTAAAAATTCTGCCTATTCACAATTTCGTATTATAAATTATGTACTATCAGGTCACGATAAGACGTCTGAAGTTGATGTACTAAAATGTAGTGACTTTCCGTTCTTCAAATATGCACCTATTATATCGTGTGATGTCGAATGTACATTTTCCCAATATAAAAACTGTTTAAGTGACCATCGTAGGAAGTTCACTTTGCAATCGCTCAAAATGTACGTAACTCTTCGCTGCAATGCACATATTCAAGGATGATGTGAGTATATTACATTAAATTTTAAGACTTAATATATCTCACTATAAAATAATTGTGTATTTAATGTTTAGATATTTCCTATTTCAAAGAGCATTCATTATATTTCTTGAATGCAGGATACAGGTTTTATTGTAACCGCAGTATACTGCTCAGTGTTTACATCAGAGGCATACTCCATCCGTTGCACGTCCCCTTCTCATACAGTCTATACCGCGTGCATAGTAAACCTTATGATTCTCGTGGCAATTCCACGAAGTCTAGTAATTATACACCTGGTAGTAGCCCTTTAATGCACCTCATTAAAGTACACCTATTCGTTATAATTCAGTTGTTCAGCCAATGACAAATCACCTTTGTACCGTTATAAACCCGCCAGTATCGATTATTCTCGGATATGCAATCGAAAGACAATTAGCGAAAAGTCACGGAGGCTGGAAATCCAATACTGTCGCAGAAGGTTATGTTCTGTTACTGTAATAATTAGCGTTAATTGTAAATAATATTCAAATAAATTCAATTTGTCATCTCGTTTTTCAATTCTAAATCAACTTCCAGGTTATATCAAGACTAATGCTCTTTAGGTTATATCAAGGTCAATGATATTCGTGCCTCGGAAAAAATCAATACTTTCGCGTCTGCGCACATCTCACAATTCAGGTCAGTTCCGTTCGTCACTTACATAACCATAACATGAAAACTTATGAATAATTTGAAGTTAGAAATATGGTCGAGCATAAAAAGTCGTATGAAACTTGCTTATAATGGTAATTAAGACGCTCGTATGAAAATTATGAAACTCGCTTGCGCTCGTTTCATAAACAGACATACTCACGTCCTAATTACTTACTTACTTACAAATGGCTTTTAAGGAACCCGAAGGTTCATTGCCGCCCTCACATAAGCCCGCCAGCGGTCCCTATCCTGTGCAAGATTAATCCAGTCTCTATCATCACACCCCACCTCCCTCAAATCCATTTTAATATTATCCTCCCATCTACGTCTCGGCCTCCCTAAAGGTCTTTTTCCCTCCGGTCTCCCAACTAACACTCTATATGCATTTCTGGATTCGCCCATACGTGCTACATGCCCTGCCCTTCTCAAACGTCTGGATTTAATGTTCCTAATTATGTCAGGTGAAGAATACAATGCGTGCAGTTCTGTGTTGTGTAAATTTCTCCATTCTCCTGTAACTTCATACCGCTTAGCCCCAAATATTTTCCTTAGCACCTTATTCTCAAACACCCTGAACCTATGTTCCTCTCTCAGAGTGAGAGTCCAAGTTTCACAACCATAAAGAACAACCGGTAATATAACTGTTTTATAAATTCTAACTTTCAGGTTTTTCGGCAGCAGATTGGATGATAAGAGCTTCTCAACCGAATAATAACACGCATTTCCCATATTTATTCTGCGTTTAATTTCCTCCCGAGTGTCATTTATATTTGTTACTGTTGCTCCAAGATATTTGAATTTTTCCACCTCTTCGAAGGATAAATCTCCAATTTTTATATTTCCATTTCGTACAATATTCTGGTCACGAGACATAATTATATACTTTGTCTTTTCGGGATTTACTTCCAAACCGATCGCTCTACTTGCTTCAAGTAAAATTTCCGTGTTTTCCCTAATCGTTTGTGTATTTTCTCCTAACATATTCACGTCATCCGCATAGACAAGAAGCTGATGTAACCCGTTCAATTCCAAACCCTGCCTGTTATCCTGAACATTCCTAATGGCATATTCTAGAGCGAAGTTAAAAAGTAAAGGTGATAGTGCATCTCCCTGCTTTAGCCCGCAGTGAATTGGAAAAGCATCAGATAGAAAATGACCTATACGGACTCTGCTGTATGTTTCACTGAGACACATTTTAATTAATCGAACTAGTTTCTTGGGAATACCAAATTCAATAAGAATATCATATAATGCTTCCTCTTAACAGAGTCATAAGCCTTTTTGAAATCTATGAATAACTGATGTACTGTACCCTTATACTCCCATTTTTCTCCATTATCTGTCGAATACAAAAAATCTTATCAATAGTAGATCTATTACGCCTAAAATGGCACTGATGGTCCCCAATAATTTCATCTACGTACGGAGCTAATCTTCTCAAAAGAATATTGGATAAAATTTTGTACGACGTCAACAAAAGTGATATTCCTCGAAAGTTACCACAGTTGGTTTTGTCCCCCTTTTAAAAATAGGTACAATTATGGACTCCTTCCATTGTTCTGGTACAATTTCCTTTTCCCAAATAGCAAGTACAAGTTTATAAATTTCGTTATATAATGCACTCCCACCCTCTTGTATTAATTCTGCTGGAATTTGATCGATACCTGGAGACTTGTACTTTTTCAGATTTTCTATCGCAATTTCGACTTCTGAAAGCGTGGGTTCGGGTATAAATGGCTCAGCAGTTTGTATTTCAATTTCGTCCCGATCATTTCTATTTGGCCTATGTACATTTAGTAGTTGCGCAAAATAGTTTTTCCATCTGTTTAGGATTGATGGAGAGTCTGCAAGCAAGTCACCATTCTCATCCTTGATCACGTTTACCGTTGGCTGATATCCGTTCTTAAATTCCTTTATACCCTTATATAAATCTCGAATGTTTTTATTCTTACTATTTGTTTCTACCTCATTCAGTTTTTCCTTCAAGTAACCTCTCTTTTTATTCCTAAGTGTACGACTTGCTTCCCGTCTTTCATTGAAATAATTATCTCTCTTCTCCTCAACTGGATCCTGTAAGAATTTCAATTTTGCCTGTTTCCTTCTTTCTACTACCATGCAACAATCTTCATCAAACCACGGTTTCTTTTTCTTAGTTTCATAATAACCTATGCTCTGCTCAGCTGCAATTTTGATACTATCTCTGATATTTTCCCACACGCTATTAACATCTAATTCTTTCTCAACTTCGTCGAAACTTTCTAAAGTGGCAAACCTATTCGAAATTTCGACCTGATAATTTTGCTTATTACTGCCATTATAGGCTCGTTGCATAATGTACTATTTAAAGTGTGAATTTATTTAATGCTTCAAGGAAAGTTAAATAATATCCGTCGTCATCGTCATCTTCATCACCATAAATACAAAAACTTAATCAATACCATCACCATCATCTGTTTTCATAAACATGAGCCTTTAGTTCGTACTGCCCCTAGTTAATATTTTCTCTGTAGTTATTAACATTTCCATATCTCCCTACACCTGTTCAGATTTATCCTTTCTTGTAGCTCATAGCTACTTCACAAAAGGCAGATATAAGGAGTGAGTTTATAATTTAATCTAACAATATTAACTGCTACATAAAATTGAAGTTTAAAATGTGTGCTTTATTACTCACAGTATTATTTCAAAACAAATTGAAGTACTTTTCTATCCTTGGGAGAAAAAGTTGCAATTTTTATCCATATTTTAAAAAATCATTTTTGTGCGAGATCGTGCGTATTTGCTTGGTTTCCGCACAAAACCAATCCGCGGAAAGTCTAAAATTCCACATTCAGTATTCCCAACCAAACACACATAACAATTTCCCTCTTCGTACCGCTTAAGTGACATATTGATTTTACTGCTTTAGACTTTTAACATATTATTTTTAGAGACGTTCAATATAGTAATAATTATAAATTGGAAACTTACCACTGCAATTTCACCTAAATTGCACTGTTAATTATTGTTTTTAAATATTTGCAAAAATTAAGTAAACTCTAAATCATTACATAACCTTACCGTTTGTTTTAAGTTCGCATTTATAGACTGGGGGAAAAAAAAGACAGACGTATATCACGGCCTGCTGGAGTATAGTAAACACAGAAAGAATGTTGACGATAGATATTTTGCTTTGAAAATTTGCCGTCATTGAACAGAAACCAAGATGGAGATTTCATTGCAACTAATTATAAATTCCTCTCTCAGGTATGTAATAAACGATCTTCGCACAAAATAATGTACGATACACGAGCGGTATGTTTTCTTTCAATTCTCGGAAATTAAAAAACTACGCTCAACTACATTTCGCTTTTTCAAGCTTTTCCTCGAACATGAAAACATTAACACACCGCTCTTGTAACGCAAATTACTATTACCTGATTATTTGACACACAATTAAAGACTTTCACACAAAATAAAAACCCATATTTTTGGGGGACAGGAGGATAAGTTTTTAAAGCGAAAACTGAAATTAGTTTTAGTCCTTTAGAATTCACTTTTTACTTTAAATTAAATTTTCCAAAATTTGAAAATTTTCACACATATTATTTCATAACTCCACAACCATTAGAGATAGAATTCTGAAATTTTGTACACTGACTTAACATGCATTTATGCAATAATTGGCCTACAATAATGTCCATTTCTTTGAAAATAGAACAATTAGGTCACAAAACATTATGTAAATTTTATTTTATTTTATTTTATTTGGTTATTTTACGACGCTCTAATAACATCTCAGGTGATAATGCCGGTGAAATGAATCCAGGGTCCAACACCGAAAGTTACCCATCATTTGCTCGTATTGGGTTGAGGGAAAACCCCAGAAAAAACTTCAACCAGGTAACTTGCCCCTACCGGGATTCAAACCCGGGTCACCTGGTTTCGCGGCCAGACGCACCGACCATTACTCCACAGGTGTGGACCATTATGTAAATTTTAACATATTTTATACAGGACAAATAAAAGAATTAATTGTATTAAAATAAACAACTCTACAGGTCTGAGAGTAGTCTACTTTTCAGAAATAAGTGTTTATTACATGCAGGAAAAGTATTAAAGATGTCAGATTTTGTAACTGCAGTATTTTTGTGTTTTTTTTTCATACTTTGATAAAGCTGGTTTGAGAAATATTATTAGTAACCTCTTTTTATACTTTTATCAGATATTGAAGTTCTAGTAAGTCTTGTTGTGGTACCTTGTAATTTTTGTCCAATTGTGAGTTCATTTTCTTATAAAATTTTAGAAATTTAGAGCCTGCATTTTCTGATAATATTTGTGGTCGTTCACGTACACATACACTTAAGGGGAGTCTGTACTCTGAATTTGGAAAAAAAAAATTGAAAATGTGTTTTAATAAAAGATAAAGACCGTAATTTTAGAGTGTTACATACAATAATGCTTGAAGAATAACCTCTAAAAATTTGAAATTTGTATTTATGTAAGTCCTGAGAAAAGTGTACCTAAATTAGAAGAAATTTACATTGCTGGGATAGGCAGTACAGACTTCCCTTAAATAACGTTCTTAAGCAGTAGGGCACTGTTTTAGTTTGGTACTTAGCTACGTTAATCAGCTTCATTTTGGTGCAAGAACGATGAAAATACCTCAATTTTAAGTGCACTTTGTGTTAACATTAGTATTGTAAAATGTTGTAAATAAAAATATGACGCATACTGGGGGGATTACAAGGTGAAGGTAATAACACCACTTATTTTTTTAGAACAAAGAAACATGCTTACAAGAAAAAGTGACAATAGTAATATGCGTTACAAGAGCGGTATGTTGAAGTTTTCATGTTCGAGGAAAAGTTTGAAAAAGCGAAACGTAGTTGAAAGAAAACATACCGCTCGTGTATCGTACATTATTTTGTGCGAAGATCGTTTATTGCATACCTGAAAGAGGAATTTCTAATTAGTTGCAATGAAATCTCCATCTTGGTTTCTGTTAATGACGGAAAATTTGCAAAACAAAAATATCTATCTTCAACATTGTTGCTTTAAAATGTTTTCTGTGTTTACTATACTCCAGCAGGCCGTGATATACGTCTGTCTTTTTTTCCCCTAGTCTATAAAAGCGAACTTAAAACAAACGGTAAGGTTATGTAATGATTTATTTTTCATTTTAATATTTTAACAATATTATTTATATAACATATTGCAGTAATAACATCGGCATCTGGAATCTTGTTGATTTTTTCACGGCTTCCTTAATGTTACTTGCATCACGAATGCAATAACGTTTGTGTGAGATCGTGCGTATTTGCTTGTTTTCCGCACAGAACCAATACGCGGTAAGTGTGAAATACCACATTCAGTATTCCCAACGTAACACACATAACAATTTCCCTCTTCTTACCGCTTAAGCGCGACATTCATTTTACTGCTTTAGGCTTTTAACATATTATTTTTAGAGACGTTTAACATAGTAATAATTATAAATTGAAACTTACCACTGCAATTTCACCTAAATTGCAATGTTAATTATTGTTTTCAAATATTTGCAAAAATTAAGTAAAGTCTACTACTCCACGAAACTTATTGCATTCCTGATACAAGTAACATTAAGGAAGCCGTGAAAAAACCAACGAGATTCCAGATGCCGATGTTATTACTGCAATATGTTATATAAATAATATTGTTAAAATATTAAAATGAAAAATAAATCATTAGATAACCTTACCGTTTGTTTTAAGTTCGCATTTATAGACTGGGGGAAAAAAGACATACGTATATCACGGCCTGCTGGAGTATAGTAAACACAGAAAACATTTTAGAGCAACAATGTTGAAAAAGATATTTTGGTGTTCCGAAGTTTGCGTTATTAAACAGAAACCAACATGGAGATTTCATTGCAACTAATTAGAAATTCGTCTTTCAGGTATGTAATAAACGATCTTCGCACAAAATAATGTACAATATACGAGCGGTATGTTTATTTTCATGTTCTCGGAAATTAAAAAAGCTCAACTACGTTTCGCTTTTTAAATCTTTTCCTCGACCATGAAAACGTCAACATTCCGCTCTTGTAACGTATATTACTATAGTGGAGTTGTAGAGTTCACTTAATTTTTGCAAATATTTAAGAACAATAACTAACAGTGCAATTTAAGTGAAATTGCAGTGGTAAGTTTCCAATTTATAATTATTACTATACTAAACGTCTCTAAAAATAATATGTTAAAAGCCTAAAGCAGTAAAATCAATATGTCACTTAAGCGGTAAGAAGAGGGTAATTGTTATATATGTTAGGCTGGGAATACTGAATGTGGAATTTTAGACTTTCCGCGGATTGGTTTTCTGAGGAAACCAAGCAAATACGCACGATCTCGCACAAATGTAATATTATATTACAGAATTTAACAACTATAAATGATTAGAGAACAAAAAAATCTCAATACTCATTACCACATTACTTTAAAAAATTCAATCAAGATCACTGTCATTGAGTGGTGCACATAGTGAACAGAGTCCTGTCTTCTTTGTGCACTCATGTCGCAGGTTTGGTGGTGTCCAAGTCCGGTCGATTATTCTTAATTCAGAGATGATTAAACTAACAGCTATTATTACATACTAGATTAAAGTTTATTCTCCGCAACGAGATGGCGTTATTACCTGCAGTCGCAAATTCTATTTTAAATGAATAATTACCGTAATATAATATTATAAATTTTAAAAGAACACCACTTATGCTGGGTAACTTTCGGTGCTGGACCCCGGACTCATTTCACCGGCATTATCACCTTCATCTCATTCAGACGCTAAATAACCAAAGATATTGATAAAGCGTCGTAAAATAACCTACTAAAAAACACCACTTCACTGAACTTAAGAACACATATAAACGAATTTCTCATAACATTTTATTATTCACTATATTTCAAATCCAATTATACAGAATACAATATTCATGTCACTGAATGATCAGCTCAAGAGTGAATTTCTTCACTTAAAAATTGTTAAATAGCGATCTCGGCTGGGGGGAACACGTTACAGACACAGCGGGAAAAGCATGGAGAGCGTTACACTTTGTGATGAGGGTACTAAGAAAAGGTTCTGATAAATCCAAAGAGATTGCATCTAAATCACTAGTGCGTCCAGTAATGGAATATGGTGCTGCATGTTGGGATCCTTACAGATTAGAACATATTAAGACACTGGAAAGATTAAAAATGGGCTCTTAAGTGTTGTCGGAAAAATTCACCATTAAAATGGGACACACTCACGGACAGGAGAACGCGAATTCGATTATGCGCACTGTTCAAAACATACAGAGGTGAGCCTGCCTGGAGAGAAATAAAAAATAGGTTGCAGCCGCCAAATTACTCTTCAAGGAACGACCACTTATATAAATTGAGGGAAAGAAGGCAGAGGACGGACACTGGAAAGTTTTCTTTTCTCAATCGTACTATCAGGGACTGGAATGCTTTACCTGCAGACTTACTAAAGGCTTTACCAACAACCAAAAATGTATTTAAAAATAGGCTTAAGGACCTTACTAATAGACGGTAATTATGCACAGTACTTAAAGGGTGTAAATGATATGTTGTTATTGAAGTGTTGTATCAGTGAAGAATTATGTTGTGTCAGTGAAGTGTGTTGTATCAGTGAAGAAGTATGTCGTGTCAGTGAAGTGTGCTGTGTAAGTGAAACGTGTTCCTGTCAGTGAAGCTGTATAGGTTATAGTAGCAGTGCAAAGTATTTGAACAGTGAAATGTTTTTGAAGTGTTAGTGAAATCAGGATAGAATCAGTGAAATGTGTCGTAGTTCCAGTGCAGTGAGTGAGTTGACAGCAAAATGAGTGTAATGTTGAAAGGTACTTGTGCAGATATGAACATATAATCGTGAGTTTTAGTTCGATCTTAGTTTTAAGATACAAACTAGAATATTTCAAATGTTATTTTAAGTGATCGTTTCATTTAATTTAGTATGTTCCCTGTTGTTATTATTATTATTATTATTATTATTATTATTAGTATTAATTATTAGTATTATCTTTAATTATATTTTTAATTAATAAGTTTATTATTGTCATTATTGAGTGTAATTAGTTACCACTGCCACCGGGTATATACCCATTGCAGTGTGAATAAATACATACATACATACATTGTTAGTTTCAAATATTTAAGAAAGATTCCCCTAACAGCACACTTCTCTGACTAGGACTGTCCGCACAGATTTTCACGCAACTAATAAATTATAAAATTTTAAATGGTATTATAACCTGCATGGCGTTAATATCTTCTCTTACCCTATACCACAGTCTAGTATATACAGTCACGAAGTTCAATACGTAGGGAATATGCATCCATAGATACCTAGATGCTAACCACTAGGATCGCTATTATCGCCTCACCATAGACCAGGGCTGGGCACATTACGTGATTCTGAGAAATGAGCGCTGTGTGCTTTAAAGAGCGGGTCTCGCGAGCGGTGTGACGTATGCATACTGTACGCCATTCAGTGTCGGTGCAGTGGTGACTCTGCAGTATGATGTCGAACTTTGAAGACGGAGCTTCCGCTCATACACTAAAGCATCCCGCTACTTCCAGTGCTTTTAATGTATCATGGGAGGAGGAGTTCTTTTTGTCGTAGAGAGTAGTGGATTAGCAAAGTGTTTAATGTGGCATAAAACACTCCGACTGATTAAGAGGTTCAATATCCAACGGCATTATTCTTTACAACATGCTACTGAATATGACAAATATGTTGGTAATGAACGCCATAAATTAATACAACTTAAAGAAAATGTTTCTCAGATACATTATATTAGACTATCTATTTGATATTTACATTGCATTATAAGTTGTTATACATTTAGTGATATATAATTTTAAATTATACAAGTATTATGGTATATAATATATCATATTATATATCATGAACTGTAATATACTATACTATGATATATCATAATATTTGTATAATTTAAAATTATATATTACTAAATGTACTATAATAACTTATAATGCAATATAAATATCGAATAGACTCTCTAATATAATGTACCTGAGAAACATTTTCTTTAAGTTGTATTAATTTATGGTCATATCATATCTTATATCATATCATATCATATCATATCATATCATATCATATCATATCATATCATATCATATATCGCATCGCATCATATCATTATATTATATCGCATATATTATTATATTATATTATATTATATTATATTATATTATATTATATTATATTATATTATATATTAACAGGATGACAATAATGCACTTAGTGAATCGGCTATGAGAATTAGCTAAAAAATTTGCCACGAAATTGCAAAGGAATTGAAAACATTAAACGAAGGTGAATTCATCAAGCGATGTTTAATTATATTGGCAGATGAACTCTGTCCACAGCAAGTAGGGGAAGTGGAAGCCATACGCCTGTCTCGTAGAACCGTGGTGAGGAGATTGCAGTATGTGCGTATGGGTTATGTAAATAAGCCTAATGATTTGTGTGTGTGCATAGAGCGAAGTTTATTCCATTAAATAAATAAGAATGTTATAAATTCTGTAATGTACAATGGATTGATATAATATCCTTATAAACTATTATGTACTGACAGACTGAATGACTAGAACAACCGTGGCTCTTGTTATATTAATGCAGGGAAGGTAGCTGTAATGCGAGTCCGCCACTGCGTGAGCGTTCTGCTCTGGCTTGGAATTGAAGTTCCTTTCGGAGCGAGAGCAGCTCTGGCCGACTAGACTGAGCCGCTCTCATGCCCGGCCCTGTCATAGACAAGGCGAAATAGTACCGGCAGTGTCAATTGTTCCTAGTACTCTCAACAACTCAAGCTTCGTGACTGTATATACTACACTGTGCCTACATTATGTTCTAATAGAACATATTCATGAATATCCTCATAAAATCTTTTAAGCGTAATTTTTTCACAGGCATCCAATTTATTAACAAATTTTAACTTGTATTTAATTTTGTTTAATAAAAATTGCTTACGTCATTACTACGCTTACACAAAAATTAAGTAATAGGTAAAGCAATTTGCATGATAGGTAAATCCATGGAACCAATCAAATATACAAGGTATATCGAAAATTATGGGCAAAACGTCAGATGTAGAGAAGGAAAAAAAATTATAACAACATGGGTCCGAAAATGCTTGGTTGCCGCGTTATTAGCGGTGATAAGGAGGCCCATTGTGCACTTCAGAACTTTTGTTTGCTGTAATTAAATGCGCGACACGTGTTTCATGTTTTTGTAATGTGTAATACTATGTGTAGAGTGAATTATAAGTGTGATAATCTTAACACCCGCAAATGGATTCCCGTTTTGTAGGTACTTAAGCTGTTAGACAATACACGTTACGTCAAGCATGCATTGTTAATAGAGATGGGGAAAGTTATTTTCTCGTAACAGTTCCAACTGTTCCAGTTCCACGAAAATACTAGGTTTCAAATAACAGTTCCAAAATAAAAGTACCAAAATTGAATATAATATATAACCTACACCGAAGTTCGCTCCACAGCATTGGATCGATCCCTCTCCTCCAGTGTTCTCCCTTTGTGGCCTGACTCCATGTTGTTACCATAACAGATAAATTCTGTAGGATCAGAAATTAATTTTTACATTATATATATAATTTAATTTAATTTAATTTGGAAACTGTACCAAAATAAAACACACAAGGAATGAACGAAACTCCTCCAGAGTCAAGTCCCTAAATTCAGTTCTGTCATTCTGTGAAGCGTGTGACACAATTTATTTTTGTTAAAACCCTTTAGTCAAAGTAGTTTATGCAAACATTTGGGTAAAAAAGGCAAAAGTATAAGTCGAGGGCCATGAGAAAGTTCAGAAGTCATACTGACAGTATTGACACCACGAAACCAGTTACGTTATATTTATGCACGAAGCCAGTTCAGGATTAAAAGTTGGTATTGATTTTGTCCCTGAAAATTGTTAAAAGTAGCCAGATCTAGTGACAAAGTCGCTAAATTGACAACACTGCAGCAACGGTTGTCATAATGTAGTTCCATACACGGCCGACTTGATGCTAGCTTCGCTTCGCGAAGTGACCATCAAGTAGGCCGTGTCCCATAACATCGAGTATATTGTAACATGTAACAGCAAGTATTTTGTATAACAGTTACAGTACTACTAGTATATAATGTAACAGTGGTATTTTGGAACAGGCCGTTACGTTATTTTATAGTCATAACTCATAATGCAGTTCCATAACATCGAGTATTTTTTGTAACAGCAAGTATTTTGTATAACAGGAGTATTTAATGTAACAGTGTTATTTTGGAACAGGCCAGTGAGCATAGAGCTCACTTCCCTGTATGTCATGTGATGCAGTACGATGTCATAATGAGTCGAGATGTGAATTCCTGGAAATGAAATCTTTTCTAATGCTAAATTGAATTCGTAGATCAGGTTTGTTCGAAGCAGGAAATGTAATGTAATTTTAAATTATTTGTAAATTGGTCACGAAATCGAAATGGATCCCAGTGGTAAATAAAACCTAACCTATTCTTCCACTTCTGTTTAGCCGAAGGTCACAATAGTGTTCAATTTCTCCAAAAATGCATAAATAAAAGCTATAATGAATTTGGCCGCGCTAAAATTCATATTAATAACGTACCGTCATGAAGAATAATAATCTCATTGTAATGAAATATGAAAATTTACCGTTGTACTTTTTTTTAAACAAAAGAACTTCAATAATACAGTCATGTTTCAACAGACTTCAGTTTAATTTCAAGAATTGGTAATGAAACTAAAACTGTGAAGTATTTGGAAATAAAACATAACCTATATATTTTCATCTCCCTTGATAAAATTCAAAATGCAGTTACTATAATACAGGCATCATGTTATTTGATAGAATCCTATACTCAATCAACATCAGTTCCAAGATAATATGTACATTTTTTAAAGACGATCTTCGTATCTATACTATTTATCTTTTACTTTAGTTTCCAACATTTATTTCAGTACGACGAAAGGATTCCCAATTCTGCTTTCAAACAGTAGCGCCAACTTATATGGGCTCGTCGTGTTGTGAGATTTATTTAACTTACGGCTCGTCAAATGTTTGAGCCCACCCACTGTTTTCCAAAAGTTGGCGTCACTGCTTTCAATAGTACCAAACATGTTCCGTTCTGTGGTACAGGCGTTGTCATAATGTAGTTCCAAAGTGGAACGAGTATTTGTAACCGCAAGTATTTCGAGCAACACTGTTATTTTGGAACATAGTGTTCCAAGGTGCTGTTACTTTTTGGAACAGTTCCAAACAAGGAACAGTTCCAAAATAACTGTTACGTTATTTTTTCCCCACCTCTAATTATTAAGGTATTGCATTCCAACTGGTAGTCAGGTAGAAGGAAATGTACGCAGACTGCATCGTTTAAAACACTAATTCCAACAAACATACTTTAGTGTATATGTAACCCCTATAACGCGGCAACCAAGCATTTCTGAACCTATGTTAATATAATCTTTTCCTTTCTTCTCTACATATGAGGAATCCATGCTTGCGGTTTTGCCCACCATATATATTTTAGTTCAAGGAGGGTTTTCAAACCCTGTAACCCCCCACCATTGCGTACGCCATTGGCAGGTAGTATACAAAAATTCGGATGTCGAGTGATATTTCTCTATATCCAAGGAAACTTTCAAATTGTTTTTGTGCGAGATCGTTCGTATTTGCTTGTTTTCCGCATAGAACCAATATGCGGTAAGTGTGAAATACCACATTCAGTATTCCCAACATAACACACATAACAATTTCCCTCTTCTTACCGCTTAAGCGCGACATTCATTTTACTGCTTTAGGCTTTTAACATATTATTTTTGGAGACGTTTAACATAGTAACAATTATAAATTGGAAACTTACCACTGCAATTTCACCTAAATTGTAATGTTAATTATTGTTTTTAAATATTTGCAAAAATACTACTTCACGAAACTTAGTGCATTCCTGATACAAGTAACATTAAGGAAGCCGTGAAAAAATCAACAAGATTCCAGATGCCGATGTTATTACTGCAATATGTTATATAAATAATATTGTTAAAATATTAAAATAAAAGATAAATTATTACATAACCTTACCGTTTGTTTTAAGTTCTCATTTATAGACTGGAGGAAAAAAAAATACGTATATCACGGCCTGCTGGTGTATAGTAAACACAGAAAATATTTTATAGCAACAATGTTGAAGAAAGATATTTTGGTTTTCCGAAGTTGCCGTCATTAAACAGAAACCAATATGGAGATTTCATTGCAACTAATTAGAAATTCCTCTTTCAGGTATGTAATAAACGATCTTCGCACAAAATAATGTACGATACAAGAGCGGTATGTTTGTTTTCATGTTCTCGGAAATTAAAAAAGCTCAACTACGTTACGCTTTTTCAATCTATTCCTCGAACATGAAAACGTCAACATAACGCTCTTGTAACGTATATTACTATTCCCTATCTCTAAACAAATTATCGAGTAATGAAGGATCATTTTGTCTATATGAATAATGTTATTGTTCATAGCATTTCTATGTCTAACCATTTTAAGTACTACAGTGATGAAAAGTTAGTTAAAATGATTCTTTCATAGGTTCCAAATGAACTAATATTTTGTAGCTGACATTCAATATTAACGAATAGCATCTGTTAGAATTTCCAGGAAGTTAACTAATATCGAATATTGACGAACAAAACATAATAATTATCATACATTCATTTATTAGTACCTTTTTGTATTTTTATGCTCGACCATGCCGAAATGTAGTAATTATACACCTGGTAGCAGTCCTTTAATGCATGTCATTAAAGTACACCTATTCATTAAAGTTCAGGTTTTCGATTTTTCTCGGATATGCAATTGAAAGACAATTAGCGAAAAGTCACGGAGGCTGGAAATCCAATACTGTCGCAGAAGGTTATGTTCTGTTACTATAATAATTAGCGTTAATTGTAAATAATATTCAAATAAATTCAATTTGTCATCTCATTTTTCAATTCTAAATCAATTTCCAGGTTATATCAAAATTAGTTCATGTTATTCTCTAAATTATGTCAAGGTCAATGATATTATTGTTCCTCGGAAAAAATCAATACTTTCGCGTCTGCGCACATCTCACAATTCAAGAGCTATGAACAAGGTCACTTCCGATCTTCTGTCAGATACGAATAAAATGAATACTTGTGAATAATTTCAAGTTAGAAATATGGTCGAGCATAAAAAGTCGTATGAAACTTGCCTATAATGGTAATTAAGACGCTCTTATGAAATTTTGAAACTCGCTTGCACTAGTTTCATAAACAAACATATTCGCTTCTTAATTACCATCATTATAGGCTCGTTGCATAATATACTATTCTGACAGTTATCACTGTCTTTTAAAATCCTGAAAACGAATTTCTAGGCCTAAGATTTATTTTTTTACAACAATCGGATCATCGTGCATCTTAAGGAACTTTATGAATTACCGAATCTCCCCACCTTACATTTATCCCTATTCAAAGATTATGTAATAATACTAATAATAATAATAATAATAATAATAATAATAATAATAATAATAATAATATATTTCTTTAATCTGGCAAATCTAAGGCCAGTAGGTCTTCTCTTCCGCCCAGCCAGACTCTAATTCTAATTGAATACAATTTTATTGGCTTACAGTAGTTGTTACATTAATATCTAGATCGCAAAACTACATGAAAGTGAAAGTAAATAATGAAAGTTCGATAAGTAATGTTAGTGAGACAATAATAAACATTTTATTTCAATAGGTTATTTTACGACGCTTTATCAACATCTCAGGTTATTTAGCGTCTGAATGAGATGAAGCTGAAAATGCCGGTGAAATGAGTCCGGGGTCCAGCACCGAAAGTTATCCTACATTTGCTCATATTGGGTTGAGGGAAAGCCCTGAACCAGGTAACTTGTCCCGACCGGGAATCGAACCCGGGCCATCTGGTTTCGCGGCCAGACGCGCTAACCGTTACTCCACAGGCGTGGACTAATAAACATTGGTAAGAAATAATAATAATAATAATAATAATAATAATAATAAAAAATAATAAAAAATGTAGGACTACAATAAACCATATGTTTTCACCTACAACGAATTCAGTTAAGTTTGTAAGCACTTCGAGACAAAGCATATGTGGACTATTTATTTTTAAGGTAGGCCTACTGGATAGTCTGAGCGTATGGCTGTATTGTGTAAGTGAAATAAGTGAAGATATTTTGTTATTACTCTTCAACTTTCGAAATTATCAATTTACAATTTTTAGAGCATACACACAATATCTGCAGGTATATTTTGGTTTTTAAATTGTCTTTCTACCTCATATAGCCTACTTGATTTTATTAAAAAATTGAACCTGAAAAATGAGAATTAAATTTAAATTAAAAACATGGGTAATTTAGGAACATTTTTCTCAGAAACTACGGAGGCTAGGAGGCCCAAATTTTGCATACCCCAATTTCATATGGTAAATATTCATAGATTTAAAAAACGCATGTGGCTCGGTTAAGAGTTAAGATAATTCTTCTTCATGTTAGCTTATTCTGTTAACTGTCATTATTTCTTTGTTTACTTGTTTGTCATTTTTCTCACTCTGTTACCTTTCATCATCTATTTGTTCTTTTTTTTTGTTTTGTATGCTTTGTCTAATGGCAGCAATATTAAAATTTGAGGAAGCTCTATAAATATAAAATATAAATAATAACATTCTTATTGAATTTGGTATTCCCAACAAATTAGTTCGATTAATTAAAATGTATCTCAGTAAAACTTACAGCAGAGTCCGTATAGGCGGGCTAAACTAAAGCAAGGAGATGCACTATCACCTTTACTTTTTAACTTTGCTCTAGAATATGCCATTAGGAAAGTCCAGGATAACAGAGAGGGTTTTTGAACGGCTTACATCAATATGCTTTCTATATTGAACAATTCACGTGTATATGTTAGGAGAAAATCCAAAACGATTAGGAAAACACTTGAATTTTACTGGAAGCAAGTAAAGAGACAGGTTTAGAAGTAAATCTCGAAAAATGACAAAGTATATGATTATGTCTTTCAACCAGAATATTGTATTAAATGGAAATATAAAATTGGAGATTTATCCTTCGAAGAGGTAGAAAAAATTCAAATATCTTACACAACGAACTGCATGCATTGTATTTTTCATCTGACATAATTAGGAACATTAAATCCAGACGTTTGAGATGGGCAGGGCATGTAGCACGTATGGGTGAATCCAGTAATCCTATTTTACATATGTATGCTAGGGCTATAGTTTTATACAAAAAAGATAAACATAAAGACAAATGGAAAAGAAACATAAATTAGCTTACAAAATGAAAACAAAACATAAGTAATCCGTAATTGCGATTGGAAAGCAAACATCAGGCATCAATTTCAGACATACAAAAAAGCAGAAACAACACACATACTTAAAAGTCGACCTCTATAACACAAATATGCATCTTTCCGTACCATACATCATGAATTAATACACAATTGTCACAGAAACACGATCAAACCTTAATTAAGACTTTGCGATAAAATCAAGCATCCCATAACTACAACTCACATACATAACAAATCAAGTTTCGTTACAACACATTTATACTTTGTATAGTAGCCACACATTTAAAACTTACAAATTTCGCTCCCAAAAAATAAAAAGATCTTTGGGAGGACCGAAAATAGATCGAGACATTTTAACAAGTAGAAGGGAGGATAATATTAAAATGGATTTGAAGGAGGTGGGATATGATGATAGAGAGTGGATTAATCTTGCACAGGATAGGGATCGATGGCGTGCTTATGTGAGGGCGGCAATGAACCTCCTGGTAAGTAAGTAAGTAAGTGAAGAAACATGGCCACTTTCACTCAGTTATGAAAATTATTAAAATTTTAAACAGGAGATGAAAATATAAAATGTTTAAATAATTATTTTTTAGGATGGAAAATATTTTTTTATATCGAACAAGTATTCATAATGTGATTAAAATGGCGGAGGTTAATTTTCTGCATTGGAAAATGATTGAAAAAGGGACCTATAGTAAAGGGCTTGAGAAAATTTTCTAAATTACCTAGAACATAAATTTAATTAATACTTTTCAGGTTAATTTTTTTATAAAATCAAGTTTATACGAGGTAAAAATATAATTTCGGAATATGTATGATAAGAACTTTCTTGTTTAAATTTTAACGTACCTTTCTTAACATGTTTCGACCTATTTTCGGTCATCTTCGGAACTGGTCGTTGTATGGTCTGTCTCTTTTTCCCCAGTCTATAAATGCGAACTTAAAACAAAGAGTATGTGTTTTGAAATAAGTTGTGTTTATTTTGTTTTAATATTTTAATTTCAATATTGTTCTAGTGTGTTGAGTTTCTGGTAATAATATCAGCATTTCTGTCTTGTTGATTTTTCTGTAGGTGTGGTTGGAATTTGTGATGTGTACTGCATATGGAATGTTTTAAGTTTGTTATGGCTGTGATGTTTCTTTGTAATTTTTGAAAATCTGCCTGTCAATCCTATTAACATTGCAATTGCAGGTGTTACATTTGAGTTTGTTTCGCCTGTTTATAATTTGACTTGTTAAACGTCTCTAAGAAAAACGATAGTCCCGAAGATGACCGAAAATAGATCGAAACATGTTAATAAGGTACGTTAAAATTTAACAAAGAAAGTTCTTATCATACATATTCCTAAGGAATACAGTGTTAAAAGTTGTGTAATCAAGATGTAAAAATATAATATAAAAACAAGATATACTTGCAAATATTGATCTCGCACTGTAAAATTGTAAATAGATAGATTCAAAAGCTGAAAAGTAATGACAAAATTCCTTCACTCATACAAACAGCCTTATGATCACACTACTTAGGTCCCTTAATCGCCGATACAGAAGAAAATCCATAAAAATTTTAGGATTTAAAACGCGTCTAGAGAGAACGATCGAAAACTATTTAGAAACGCTGGCAGATTTTTTCGCAGTCTCCCTCAAGCAGACTCAAGCGGCGTATTTATTTCACTCTAGCACTGGGTTTCGTCACCTGGCGCTGAAGTCTTGCTCTTGCGGAGGGGATCCGCCACAATAGAAGCACGAGATAATGACACGTAATGACATCATTAACTGTTGTTACATACTTCTCCAACACAAGCACGTGACGTCGATTAAACATGGTTCCCCATTTCATCGCCTGATTACACTTTCATATCGAAAGTTACACACAGGCAGTTGTAATCAAAGTTAGATGACAACCAGAACGATGCTCCCAATTAGTAAAGTGGTCGCTCAACAATTTCATTACAGGTATTAGTTGCTTCACTTTCATTACATCGCCACTACCGCTGCCATAGATGGTAACCAATAATTTATTGTTCAGTAGTTCGTAAACAGAAAATAATTTTTATTAAAAGCACATACTACAGACGTGGACAAATTATTAGACTAAAACGTTTATTTTTGGAAACATAATATAATCTGTAATATAAAGATCCAAATATTGTCACTGATATAAAAATTAGACGGCTGGAGTGGCTGGGCCACATTATCAGAATGGACAATAATTATATTCCTGAAAGATTACTAGATGCCACGCTAAGTGGTAAAAGAAGAGCAGGAAGACCTAAACTACGATGGTTGGATGATGTTCAGGATGATCTAGTTAAAGCAGGAATTAAGAGATGGAGACGGAGAGCCCTAGAGAGGGAAGATTGGGCGGCAATTCTTAAGGAGGTCAAGGCTAAACTAAAAGGGCTGTATGACCACAGATGATGATGATGATGAATATAATCTGTCATATCAACTATCAGTATAAGAGAAACTCGGCAAATTTGGTTACATGGGAAATTTGGCAATATTCTTGTATTTCTTTTATTGCCAAATTTCCTCCAGAGTTTTAACAAGATCAATGAAACCTTCATAGAGTGCAACATCTGACTGTACTTTTAGTTTTCTTTTCATCCGAATTCTTTATAGTGGCAGATATTGTTACTAATAGAAAGAAGTGTTGAATACTCCCTGTTGACGTGGTGGTTGTGTGGACGTGTGTATACAAAGACGGAAAGAAAGTGTTGTTCATTACCTACGTTTGTTTGTGCATTACATATCAAAAGCTGAGATTCCATATTATAAGGTAGGCCATTTATATAATTAATATCTTCTGTTAATAACTCATCAGGCCTTAGCTCGTTTTATGTTCTTCTTAGCAAAAATGTCTTCTCAGGGTAGTGTGACCATTTTCCTTTATAGTGATATATTGCTGCTCTCTTTGAACAAGAATGTCGTACTTCATGGTAAAATTTAAGAGTAGGGACGTATGAGGGATTTTTACAGTCTTCAATGCAGCACTGTGTGTGGTGTGTTGCAGATATGCCAAGGGAACGAGGACATTATTGTGAAATATATTCCAAAGATGATTTGCGGGCTGCGGTTGGGAGTGTTTTGAAAGTTAGATGGTCGATTTATAAGGCTTCTAAGAAGTACAATGTGCCCTTTAGCAACTTAAAGACGTTTCAGTAAGCAGCCTCAGGACCCGATGACGTTGTCATTCCCAAGAAAGGACGACCCCTAGCTCTAACCGTTGAGGAAGAGCAAAAACTGGGGACATATGTAATCAAAATGCAAGAACTTGGGTTTGGGCTATCGGCAACAGAAATTAGAAGACAACCCTTCAATATAGTTAATAAGAGTGGTCGGAAAAATCCATTCAATTTTTTTTTTGCTTTTGTTTTGTGTTTATGATGTTTAGTGACTTCTTGTCCCAGTAAATTAAGTCTTATAAACCTTGAATCACTATTTTATTTTGAAAGATTTGCTTTTTAATCCTATTGCCTAATTACCCCTGTACTATTGCCATTTTATCCTGATGAAGTACCAAATCTGGAAACATGTCATTTGTTACTTGTTAGTGTGTTATGTGTAAAGTAATTTAGATTTGTAGAATTTTCTTTCAGAGGTTTATTGGGATTTAATGTTTAAACACATTCCATAATAGAGGAATATTTTATTTCAGAATATGTAACTACAAACTGTGTCAAAATACAAAAACTGCCAAATTAGACAAGTCTCCCATAATTCACTGTCTCTGTTGTTGTAAATATGATTGTTTACATCTTCTGGTATATTTTTCCAATGGATAAGTATATTTTGTCTGGCTTTGTTGGTACTACTGGTGTTTTAATTATATACTGCAGAAGATATTCAACAGTCTCTTCTCCCATGGCCTGCAAGAAGACCGGACATGAACTAAATTGAAAATCTGTGATATATACTGAAGAAGAAAGTGAACAAAAAGAGGCTTACAACACAACATGGACTCATTTAAGCACTGTCTGATATCTGGCTAAATGATGTTAATATTCAAAGAAAGTGTCAAACTTTGGTTTCCGGCATCCCTGACAAAATCAACGTGTTAATAAAGAATAAGGGAATGTTCACAAAATATTAGTAACCTCCAGACTCAATTTTCTGTTCATTATATCTGTGCAAATTACATTTTTGTTCATTATTTCTGCCGATAAATACAGCTTTGTTGCACATATAATTAATTTAGTCTAATAATTTGTCTGTATAGACACCTGAGATGTGCAGGATATACATTTACCTTGCTCACCCAAAACATTTTTTTCTTAGGTTCAAAACGTAAAATTGTTTTAAACCAATGTTCTTCAAGTACAATGAGGGATTAATATTATTAGTATACAGGGTGATTCATGAGGATTTACCGTCACTTACGGAGCTTATTTCTAATGACATTCTGAGCAAGAAATGTCACATAAATATGTGTCCTAATCTTAATATTTACAGAGTTACACTAATTTGAATTTGATAGTAAAGTACTTTCTTTCTTTAGTTTTAGGGGTAAAAAATATTACAAATAGAGAATGAACTATTCAGAAATATCATTTCTTTAATTGGCTGGTGTTCTGAAGCAAAAAATATGTCGTTAATTGCTTTGTACAGATTTTGATTTTCAATTTTTAACTAAAAATTACATCATTCTATGCACTTATCACAAAAATTGTTACAAATCATACTACTTTAGAAACTTGATTCTTTACAGTTTAATTATGCATCCTAATGTACAGCAGTGGCAAAAAAAAACCTCACTGACCCTTGTAGCTGATTTCAGAGCCTTGTTCACTCCAGAGAACGATAGACTGGTAACTAAGACTTTAGTGGTTAGAATCCTGCCTGGGAAGGAAATTTTTTTTTTGTTCCTTATTCAAATTGATTCCCAATACTTTTCGATTGCTGGTAAAGTTCATGTTCTGGAAATAATAAGTTAATTAAGTAGTAAAATATCGCTGTAAAATGATGGAAGATTTGTTATGATACATGATATGAAAAACATAAAAATTAAATTTTGCTTTCATTTTTTGGCTTACTGTGCTGCAAAGGGTTAAGAGAAAATGCTGGGTAACTTTCAGCGTTGGACCCTGATATCATTTCGCTGGCATTATCACCTTCAACTCATTCAATCGCTAGATAAACACAGCAGTTGGTAAAGCGTTGTAAAATAGCAATAACAAAAGCACCTAATATTGTCTTAAATTCGATCAAGACTAAAATAAGCTGAAACACAATCGCAGACACCAACGTTTACTTACCGGTACCGATAACACGCTCTCTCCGTAACCGGAGCGCAGGAACGTTGCGCCAAAGAGTCAAGTTGCCGATTCGCGGTAAGGAAGTAATCTACGTAAAAGAAAAGTGTGTGCGTTGTTTCTCTTCCGAAAAGGGATATTGTTACTGATACTTCTTTCCGAATAATCTATGCATGACATGTTTTGAATACCCAGTAACTCAGAGCAATAACCATTAGTTCGCCGAGGACAACTCTGACATATGAGGAGACTTATTTCGCACACTTCAATTTTCTTTTTCATCTTCTCGTAGTGTCTCTGGCTCTCTGCTGTATATTAAAATATACTTAGATATTACTTGATGAATTCTTGACTTTGTAAAGTTTCTCATATAAATTCCTGCATACTTTTCATACAAGCATTTACTATATTATATTTTTCTGTATTACCTTGCAGATGCCATCTGCAGACTGATGGAAAAAATTACCATGCATAGGTAGGCCTATTGTATGTCATGATGAAACCATTCTACTTTTTCTCCGTTCCTTTATTTCGTTTCTGTTTCTTTTTTCCCGTATGCCGCGTGGTGCAGGGATCGATTCTTTTATTTTTTATAATCAAAAAGATGTTTAAGTCAAATTCAATGTTATACACAAGTAAAAAAGTCCGAGGTTTTGGAATTCTTTGTGCAGAGTGGGAGGCCAGCATTCAACATTACAACATCTGTAATCGTCTTAACCATATTAATGATATGCATCTTAACTTTGTAAGGAACCTGCACACTGAACTGCAACTGAGTCTACGTAGACTAAACATCAATAAATCTTCTATTGCTCCCAACACTAAAGGTCGACAATTGAGGGAGATCTTGCGGAACAGAAGTTTTGAATCATGGTGTAAATTATCTCACAAGGGCAAAGGTGTTATCCTGTATTCTGAGTGCCCCAAGGCAAATTCCTATCACGTCATCAAAAGCAAATTGATCAATTTCAGAATATATTAATGCAGTTAAAATGTTTAGCAATCTATCTGCGGTTAGATCTGTGCGCGGCAGAAGTTTTCACAACCCGTTGTCGCCATCCCGGCTGCAACGAGACGGAAACTCTTGGTCACGTGTTGGGGTTCTGTCGAAAAACGGAGCTGTTGCGCAACAATCGACACCATAAGGCCAGGACCGGTATTGCTGATGTCCTCAAGCGTCGTGGATGGGAAGTATTCGTTGGAGATCCACTCTTTCATCCTTAGATTCGAACAGAAGAGCAGATATTGTAGCCATCCACAGGACTCAATTTTCAATGTTAGTCCTTGATTCTACAATCCGGTTTGAAAAATGCCCTGCAGGCATAACACGTTGATGAGGAGAAGAAATCCATTTATGAGTCCTGTATCCCTTATCTAAGTGAGAAATATAACATTCCCACTAGTCAGTGGAGTGTTTCTGGTCTTCTGTTTGGTGCACGTGGCACACTTCCTAAATTCACATGCAATATTTTAAAAGCACTCGTTTTCCGATTTTTGAAATTCAAAAAATTTTGATGAATATTCTTAAGGATTCAATCCAAATATTACATTACAATTTATATTTTGGCCATTGATGATTCAATTGGGTTTGCATTTCTCTCAATTTTTTACTATACAATTTCTGTGTTTCTAAATTATTCTGTAGTGCTTTTATTCTGGATCTTTATGGTCACCCTCATTGAGGGCAGATTATTTTGTTTAAAATATTATCATCAATTGATATATTTTTACGAAATAAATGTGAGAACTTGCTCCTCTTCGCTTGATAACACTGGTTTACTAAAATTGGTTTATTATTCCGTAGCCAACATCATATATAGCTGATTAAGATCTGCCTGAAGTATGACAGTGTAAAATATTACCGAGAAAAGGTTGGTGAATATCGGAGTTCTTATTCAGAGACAAATCATTTACAAGGGAAGGGTTTCGGCTCGAACAGGAATTTTGTATCCAAAATTTATATACAGGCCCATCTTTACATCTCTGTAAAGCTCCCAAAAGCATTCGTTTGTGTAATGTGTGGTTTGTCTGTTAGAGCACTGTATAAGTTGAGGGGTGGGGACAGCACTACACAAGTTAAGGGGATGGGACACCTTACCCGTAAGCCTAGGCTAGCCTAGGAGCTAGTGCGAGTGGTAAAATGTCTAGAGCCCATTTAAGAACATTTTTCTCCAACGTTCCGACTGAAAATATTGCAGCTAATCAAAAGTGTACACTGTTGTGTGAGTCATTGAATGTGCATAAGGACACAACCTTAATAAATGAATCATTCCAAGACTAGGACATGGAATGTATGATCATGCCAACTAAAAAAACTAAATATATGTAGCCTCTGAATATCTATTTCTTGAGACAATACAAAATTTATGCTCGGAGGATAACAGTTTACATAAGGACTCTTGCTGAGAATCCAGAACTTAACTTGGGAAATCGAGTGTTTATAATGAAAATGCACTCTGTTATTCATAACCAGTTGTCTGCTCCAGTATACCGCCCTATGCTTCAGTATTCCTGGCAGTCAGCTGGTTATTTGAATCCTGAACAAGTCTCGGACTTCAAAAATGTAATTCAGGTGGCATTTGATTTTTCCGCACTGGAGTGTGGTTCAGAAGATTGTTCAGGTGTTGCTTCTGCGTGTTGTGCTTATTGCTTTGCTCCATGCTGTTTCATGTATTTTGTAGAGAATCCTCATGTACATTTTTAAAGAAGTGTATTGACAAATACCAACCAAACGGGGAGTTACACAAATGAATGTTTTTACGGTCTTCATCATCATTGTGAAGTAAGCGTCTGTACACATTATTAACCAAAAATTCCTGTTCGAGCCGAAACCCTTCCCTTGTTAGTGCAGTAAGTCTATTGTGCAGAAATTCAGTGTTATCTTTCTTGTCAAATGAAACCATACTAAATCCTTAAAGTTCCCCTAAAATTTCAACGAACATGGTAGGTTTGATTCCGAGAACGTCGGAATATAATCGGAAGCATGATATGTAGGCTACTAAATCAGTAAGGACGATTTATTATAGTAGATCCTCAATCAGAGGGATTCTGTCAAGCCGGTATCCATCACCTGGTGTCTAAGTTGTAGAAATGCGGTAACAACTGTGACAAGTATTAATCGGCAAGTTTAAATTTCTGTATTTCTATTAGCGATGTCCGGGTTTCATTATATAAGGCGTAGTACAACATAAATTTATCTTGAAGGAAAAAAGTTTCCCTCACAGGCTATAAAACCCCTTTCCGAGCTACTGGCAGCTCGTGGTCGACAATTTAGCTGCTATAGAATTATACCACTGACAACGATGGAAACGCGTTTCTTTATGTAACATCGCCTTTAAAGGACAGACGGTCGATTTCACAAACGTTCTTCAGATTTTCCTTGACGAACTTCAAATTAAGAACTGTCAATTTTCTAACGTCGCGTTATAACAATAACTCTTTCATCAAAACCGATCAAGAAATAATTGACGTCCCGTCAACTTGACGAGTATTCAATCCATGAATAGGATGTTTAAGAAGGCTTTGCATTTTTCGTAAAAGAAAGGTTTTTGCTTTCTAAGTTTGCTGATTGAGTAGCCAAACAAAAGATAGTTTTCATATCAAACAGGCTTGTTGGAAGCAAGTGCTTAGATTTTTATAGGAATACAATCGTGAAAATGAACACGACAGAATTGAAAAAAAACTCATAAAGAAGGGATTTATTCTTCAAGGCTTGAGGAGAGTTATTGACAGAATTAAATGGAAAGTATATACAGAAATTTTAAAATAAAAAGATCGACACAAAAGTATAAAATACAAAGAGCTTTTACGGCAAGATGTAGGGCATGCATTACAGACGAAAAGGACATGAAATGAACCTTACAATCAAAAAGAAAAAAAAATCAGTAACATTTATTGTGATCTACTAACAAATGACCCATTTAAGTTAGGTTTTTCAATGCCATACGTTTTGCTGCATTTTGTCCAGAATTTTTAACTTCACTTGTTTTGACAGGACGGTTTTGTGATTTATATTCATTATCCAGCAAAATCAATTATTTCATGGGCGAAAAAGTTTGGACTGAAATTGAACTCAGAGAAGTCACAGGCAATTAAAATGGGACATCAACGACTTTTAAGTAAATTAAACACAGGTGACTTATCTCCTGTTAAAATGAGTGAAACTATTATCCTTTCAGTGATAGAGTAAAAAATCTAGGAATTTATATGGACAAAAACTTAAGTTGGAATACTCAAATCACACACACATGTAAAATAATTTTTATGAAAATTCACACACTAAAAAGAATTCGAAATTTCCTTCCGTTGGTTCTCAAGAAGAATTTAGTGCAGTCGCTGTTGATGCCTCACTTTGATTACTGTGACACTCTCTACACTGACCTTAACATGAGACTGACAGACAGACTACAGCGTGTTCATAATGCATGTGTTCGATTTATTTGCAACGACCGTAGATCTGACCGTATCACACCTTCACTAAATATGCTGTCCTGGGCCCGTCTCAAAGAGCGAAGAACTATTCACTCTCTCACTTTACTCTTCAATATTCTTTAAAACTCTAACCCCAGCTACCTAGCTTCTCGTTTTCAACATTTGTCCTCATATCACGAAATAGATACTCGTTCACAACACCATATCACACTCTCCATTCCTAAACACAGAACATCCTTCTACTCTTCATCTTTCACCGTCTCTGCAGCTCATCTCTGGAACTCTCTACCAAACATATCAGAGACTGTAGGACATTGTCTAGTTTCAAAAATAAATTAAAATTGCACTTTGTGAATTAGATTCCTCTCAATTATAAGCCCTTTTCTCTGCGATAGTTTTGTAAAAATATAGGCTATATATTTATTTTTCCTTTCTTTCCCCTTTTTGTTCTCTTTATCAGCCGATGAATTTATTATCATAGCCTTTTTATCGTGAGTTTTATTTAATTTTCGTATTTCTTTTCTTTTTTATTATTATTTTATTACATTCCATTTTGATATATTCTTTCTTACGTTTTTTCATATTAACCATTTGTACTAAATGTGTTGCTTTCACTATATTCCAACGTATTTTACTTTCTTTTCTTTTTTTTCTATTATGGTATTATTTTCATGTTGTTTAGTGTAGATTTTATTATGGTATTATTATTACTTTTTTTGTAATATGTTAGTATTCTGTTCTTTAACTTTTTGTTAAATTTTAACTGCTTGTATACTTTGTGACCTGGTAGAGTGTAAGAGAAGGCTCTATGGCCTTAACTCTGCCAGTATAAATAAAGAATTATTCTATTCTAATCTAATATTACCTACTATTTCGTTTTGATTTTTTTAGATAAAGAAATAGAGGTCCATGCCTTCATGGCCTCGGCGATAGAAATATTCGGGACTTAATTTGACAGGAGAATGGGCCGTTCTGGAAGTTCAGGCAACAAGAAAAATTCCATCCCCTGGAATTGAACCCAGCTAACAGGTCTACCAAACGAGTTAGCTGGCAGATTTATTCTTTTAATGAAGGATGTTTAAGTTATTTATTTTCTAAAGTCTCTAGACATTTCAGACTCAAAATTATTTCCCATTAACTAAAAATATTTACGAACTAAATTAGGAAAAAGTCCTTTATTTCCATTGAGCATTTTTTAAAAATGCACACTACACAAAATTTCAATGTTTTAAACAAAGTGAACTGTGAAGACGAAACTGAAATTTCATACTCATATTTTATCATCGATTTCTTGAATGTCGGACACTGATGACGAAGCAAAGAAAACAAGTTTCATTCATTTAGTGTTCTTCTCAAGGGCAGGTCTTTCACTGGAGTGAGAGTGTTAAAAGAGTTCAAATGGAATTTCGACGTGAGTATGGTGTGCATAATGTACCTACCTAAATAAGATTCCATAATATTGTGGTATCGAACATTTGTATAAACAAGTTCTGTGTTAAAAAAAAAATACAGGTCGCAGGTGAAACCCAGTATGAGAAGCAGTTATCTCTTGCCTTGGTTCCCAAACTCCCCAGATCTAACCCCTCCTGACTTCTTCGTGTGAGATTTTGTTAAAGACATTGTGTGAAAGAGAATTAGCGAAAAGTCACGGAAGCTGGAAATCCAATACTGTCGCAGAAGGTTATGTTCTGTTACTATAATAATTAGCGTTAATTGTAAATAATATTCAAATAAATTCAATTTGTCATCTCGTTTTTCAATGTCGAATTCAATAATCAAGGTTAAGTTATATCAAGTTTAACGGGATTACATCAAGGTCAATAACATTATTGTTCCTCGGAAAAAATCAATACTTTCGCGTCTGCGCACATCTCACAATTCACGACCTAGAACAAGGTCACTTCCGATCTTGTCAGTTACAAATAAAATGCATACATCTGAATAATTTCAAGTTAGAAATATGGTCGAGCATAAAAATTCGTATGAAACTTGCCTATAATGGCAATTACTATCATTATAGGCTCGTTGCATAATGTACTATTATTCCATTACCTTTTCTGTATCTCTATTTCTATTGTTTCCTGAGCGAAATCCTCGTAACACGATAATATTTCAAATTGATAGCGATAGATAAACGAAACAAAGTTGGATTAAGCGATGGTACACTGAAGTACGTAAGAAAATCTACCCCGCGGCTGTTCACAGCTCACTGAACGAAGGATCACGATCCACGTGCTGCAATTTGACAGCTCGCTGTTGGCCGGAGCCGCGATAAATGTAAATGACCCGTGAGAAGCGAACTGCCAACGCGACAGATCCTGCCTGTGCTCAATTGTTCGTGGAGAACAACTGCCTTCCCCTTTCCCCGGTGGCGGCGCGAGGGTCGTTCATTCCAGTTATAACGAATTAATTAACGAATTTAATAATAGCTCGGCGATCCAATCACTGATATACCAGCTGAAGGGACTCCAGTCAATTAATTCAGTTTTGTATAATCAACTTTTAGAATTTTAGCGTTGTAAGCAGTCACGGAGGGAAACAAAAGAAATGCTAAAATTATACGCACTATTTTGTAATCCCGCTTACGTCACTCTTCGCTTAATGGGATAGATTGCGGGCTGATTCGTTCTCACAAATTGTACTCAATATAAATCACAGGCTTTTTGCAGTGTTTTAATATTTTTTTAAACGGGTGTTCCAATTGCGCATAATCATCTATTCATAATTTATAATTAATTAAACTAACAAGGAGAGAATTCGTTTATTGAATCACTGGTTTTCGAGTAAAAATCAATTATGTGAAACGGAGTATAACGAAAACAAGGGATATTCAGTTGTCAGCGAAAGCAAGCATCTGTCCCCACATACGTCAGACATCTGCAGTAGATCAGAGCTTATATGTGGAACTGAAATGGAGAGGTTCCGAGTTCGAGGTCCATTTCTATATTTTCATTCATAGTGTTCTGCCCAAGAGCAGGTCTTTCACTGCAAACCCAGCATTCTCCAGTCTTTCCTATTTCCTGCCTTCCTCTTTGTCTCCTCATATGACTCATATAACTTAATGTCGTCTATCATCTGATATCTTCTTATGCCTCGAACTCTTCTCCCGTTCACCATTCCTTCCAGTGTATCCTTCACTAGGCAGTTTCTTTCCAACCAATGACCCAGCCAACTCCTTTTTCTCTTTCTGATCAGTTTCAGCATGATTCTTTCTTCATCCAATTTTTCCAACACAGCTTCGTTTCTTACTCCGTCCATTTCACATGCTCCATCCTTCTCCATATCCACATTTCAAATCCTCCTCTTCACTTCGTCGTAATGTCCATGTTTCTGCCCCCTACAATTCCACACTCCAGTCCACACCTGTGGAGTAACGGTCAGCGCATCTGGCTGCGAAACCAGGTGGCCCGAGTTCGAATCCCGGTCGGGGCAATTTACCTGGTTGAGATTTTTTCCGGGGTTTTCCCTCAATCCAATACGAGCAAATGCTGGGTAACTTTCGGTGCTGGACCCCGGACTCATTTCACCGGCATTATCACCTTCATTTCATTCAGACGCTACATAACCTAGATGTTGATACAGCGTCGTAAAATAACCCAATAAAAAATCCACACTCCATACAAAGCACTTCACTAGTCTCTTCCTTAGTTCTTTCTCCAGAGATCCAAAGAAGATGCTCTTTTTTTTAAAAGCTTCCTTTGCCATTGATATTCTCCTTTTGACTTCTTGGCAGCAACTCATGTTACTGCTTGTAGTACACCCCAAGTATTTGAAGCTGTCCACTTGCTCTACTGCCTCATTTAGAATTCATAAGTTTACCTTCTTTACTTGTAATTTTCTCCTATGACTTATGCAGAACTTTCACAGCAGATTGCAGGAATATATCCGTTGCTATGGAGGCTTACTTATTTACTGGCTTTTAAGGAACCCGGAGGTTCATTTCCGCCCTCACATAAGCCCGCCATTGCTCCCTATCCTGAGCAAGATTAATCCATTCTCTATCATCACATCCCACCTCCCTCAAATCCATTTTAATATTATCTTCCCATCTACGTCTCGGCCTCCCCGAAGGTCTTTTTCCCTCCGGCCTCCCAACTAACACTCTATATGCATTTCTGGATTCGCCCATACGTGCTACATGCCCTGCCCATCTCAAACGTCTGGATTTAATGTTCCTAATTATATCAGGTGAAGAATACAATGCGTGCAGTTCTGCGTTGTGTAACTTTCTACACTCTGAATAATTTCGAGGGAAAAATTGTTCCGGGGCCGGGTATCGAACCCGGGACCTTTGGTTAAACGTACCAACGCTCTCCCACTGAGCTACCCGGGAACTCTACCCGACACCGATCCAATTTTTCCCGCTATATCCACAGACCTCAAAGTGGGCTGACAACCGTCAAGCAACCAACATTTGAGTGCACACAATTTCTGTGTGACTTTAAATTGTGGTTTTCTGTTACGTACAGTGACGTATATTATGCAAATTAAGCTTTCAGGAATAACTCCCTGTAAAGTTAATTTGAATAATTTCGAGCGAAAAATTGTTCCGGGGCCGGGTATCGAACCCGGGAGCTTTGGTTAAACGTACCAACGCACTCCCACTGAGCTACCCGGGAACTCTACCCGACACCGATCCAATTTTTCCCTCTCCACTCTCCTGTAACTTCATCCCTCTTAGCCCCAAACATTTTCCTAAGCGCCTTATTCTCAAACACCCTTAACCTAGGTATGTTCCTCTCACATTCCCCTTTTCTAGCAAACGACGTATGCCCTAGTTCAGAACCTATAAATTGCCTATTAAATGTGCGAGATCACTCATTTAGGCGCAATGCGAAAGGACAGGGAACCTTTCAATTTGCAGATTTAGAATTCACGGCGTTTCTTCTGACGGCCTTCACTTGCCTTGTCATCGAACAACAGATGACAGAATCTTCTCGACTCCTTGCACTGCGAAATGGCAAAGCCCCTATCAATGTCCAAGATAACACCTGCCATCCTAACGGCAAACAAACGAGTCTTCTCGACTCTTCCTGTATTGCGATACGACACAGTTTATTTCAATGTGCAGATTTACACCAGCCATTTCTTCCTCGTCCCGTCCTGTGATCACTTTGATCACATTTCCGTCCCCCTCGCGTATGTGGTACCTAAGAGGTTACGTCCATTTTTGGTTTTCCCCTTCAAAATTTTCTAGAGCTCCTTCAGTGGAGCAGCGTAACCCGGAGTGAGACTAGTGGCCAACAGGCTTGGAGCTCACATATTTAGTTTCTTGTAGCCCCGAACACCTTGCAAGGACGGGTTGTGCGTACCTTTTAAATTTGTCCTCCCAATTCTCCTCTTTCAATTCAATTCAATTCAAAGTGAGAGTCCAAGTTTCACAACCATAAAGAACAACCGGTAATATAACTGTTTTATAAATTCTAACTTTCAGATTTTTTGACAGCAGACTGGATGATAAATGTTTCTCAACCGAATAATAACAGACATTTCCCATATTTATTCTGTGTTTAATTTCCTCCCGAGTATCATTTATATTTGTTACTGTTGCTCCCAGGTATTTGAATTTTTCCACCTCTTCAAAGGCTACTTACCAAAAGTAGTTTTTAAAAAGTAATCAGACATTAGTAAATTGCATTCTACTAGATTACTTCTAGTATATGTGTTTTTTTAATTCGTCCTGAGTCTCCCACAACAGGACTATAATAGTACATTGTGCAACGAGCCTATAATGGTAGTAATTAAGACGCGAGTATGTTTATGAAACGAGCGCAAGCGAGTTTCATAATTTTCATACGAGCGTCTTAATTACCATTAGGTATAGTCAAGTTTCATATGACTTTTTATGCTCGACCATATTTCTAACTTGAAATTATTCATAAGTATTCATGTTATTCTTATCTGACTGAGGAGCGGACCTGACCTTGTGCAATACCTCGTAAATTGTGAGATGAGCGCAGACGCGAAAGTATTGATTTTTTTTTCCGAGAAACTAATGTCGACATTGACCTTGATATAATCTAGAGAGTAAAATAAACATTAATCTTGGTATAACCTTGAAATTGAATTAGATATTGAAAAACGAGATGACAAATTGAATTTATTTGAATATTATTTACAATTAATGCTTAATTATTAAAGTAACAGAACTGACTTTATTTCAAATATAGGTGATTTATTGATTTATTGTTGTCTTTCGATTGCATATCCGAGAATAATCAATACTTGCGCTTTCATATTGCTACAATGGTATTTTCTGATTGGTGGAACGCCTGAACTTTAATGAATAGGTGTACTTTAATGAGGTCCATTAAAGGGCTGCTACCAGGTGTATAATTACTACATTTCGGCATGGTCGAGCATAAAAACCGTTATATCCCAATGCCGCACCCTATATAAGGGTTTCTAATCTTTACTTCGCTTTCGAAGGCAGCCATGCTAGAGATTCTTATTGTTATTAAAAATCTATTACTCTCGGCTGCTATGAACTCGCTAACCTCGGTTATAATGGCAAGGACGTTAACCACTAGACCAGCGAGGTCGAACTTCATACATCAGTAGTATTGTTCAAGGAAAGCTGTCTGGTAAGTAATTAAAGCGTAATTCTCTGTCACAGTGGTGTGCATGAACCCGTCTTCTCACGCCATCACATAACGTAAGCGTTGAGTCTGGAGAAATTATGAAGTGACAGCGATTCTATATTGCGAAGCAGGAGTGAGGCCTGGGTAAACAATTTATCACAGGAGTTTATGTTTTCAGGGGGCAAATCCGTTAATCTAGACAGGAATTTTCTTGAGCTATGAACATGGCGCCCCATAATAAAACAACTACACGCTAGTAAATTTCAGCGGACACAAGATAAAATTCCACTGTGGGATTGTCAACTGCGGCCCGCGGTCACCATGGGCGCATAATGTCATTTTTGGGAGTTGTGTCAGGTTGAGTGATGTTTAATTGCGCGAAAAAGTTCTTCCTAATGAGGATTGCCGTATTTGCCCTTGGCCATTTGTAGTCTTCGTGAAATAATATCTTCTATACATCCCCCATTCTACATTCCTGTTTACATCTACCTTCCTACACGCCGAACAACCTACTGAAGAAGAGAAAAAGTTCAAGTAATTCCCCTTCACACTTCAAAGTACAACTTGGTACTTTGGTTAGACCAGAATAATGCTAAAGCCACATTCAATTTTAGTAAAACAAAAGAATAAATGACACTATTCTGGCAGTTTGAAAACTAATCGAATTTCATTAAAGTAGTTTATTGCTACAACCTACTCTTATTAAAGGATTATCAGATGGACAAAGTGTTACAAATTATATTTAGTGAATACTCGTATACCTTTCTTACAACTTAAAATATGAATTTTACCATCCCGAAAAGACTAATTATATGATTATGTCTTGTAACCAGAACTCAAAACGAAATGGAAATATAAAAATTATAATTTATCCTTGAAGAGGTGGAAAAATTCAAATATCTTGAAGCAACAGTAACGGACATAAATGACAATCGAGAAGAAATTAAATTCATAATAAATATGGAAAATGCCTGTTATTATTCGGTTGAGAAGCTTTTGTCATCTAGTCTGCTTTAAAAAAAAATGAAAGTTAGAATTTATAAAACAGTTATATTACCGGTTGTTTTACATAGTTGTGAAACTTGGACTTTCACTTTTGAGAGAGGAACAGAGGTTAAGGGTATTCGAGAATAAGGTAATTAGAAAAATATTTGGGGGTAAGAGAGATGAAGTTACAGGTGAATGGAAAAAGTTACACAACACAGAACTGCACGCATTGTATTCTTCACATGACATAATAAAATTAGGAACATTAAATCCAGACGTCTGAGATTTGCAGGGTATGTAGCACGTATGAGTGAATCCAGAGTGCATGTAGAGTGTTAGGTGGAAAATTTCAGGGAAAAGACCTTTGGAGACGCCGAGACGTAGATGGGATGATATTAAAATCGATTTGAGGGAGGTGGGATATGATGATAGAGACTGGATTAATCTTGCTCAGAATAGGGACCGATGGCGGGCTTATGTGAGGGCGGCAATGAACCTTCGGATTCTCTAAAAGTACGTAAATATATTTTTTTTCCACAATTTTCAATCAATTTTTAAATAAAATACATTATTCGTTAAATCCATAAATATGACCTCTCAAAATTGAAACAGTCCGCTTAATAGAGGTAACGGCCAATCTACGTAGGAGAGTATGAAGTGATATAACAGTAGCTCTCTTTGTCAGAAAGTGTGTTGTTTCAGTCACTGGTGATTTTGGTAGTGATATGAAACTCATTTTATACAGGGTGTTTGAGAAATACTTTGACAAACGTTGAGGGCATGTTCCTCACACCGAAACAAGAAAAAAAAGTTCATGTAAACGTAGGTCCGAAAATCTTTAGATTTTTAGTTATTAATGAAAGAACATAATGAAACATCTGTTAGATATTGTCAGCTTGGTAGCAAGTGTTGCAAAGTTAATCAATTCAAAAACTCATAACAAATGTTCAAAATGTTCTCCTCTTGCTTCCTTACACGCATGCACTCCTTGTCAACACACAGCCATTTAAGATACTTGGGTGCATCAGCAGACTTGTATCGATAACAGCATTCGATTATCTAACAAAATGAATATTATTATCGGCTACAAACTTAAGTTGTTCGAATGTACCTCGAAACGCGTTGAACATAAACTTCCATTGTTATGAGTTTCTGAATTGATTAAAGTTGCAACACTTGCTACCAAGCTAACAATATCTAACAAACGTTTCATTTTCTTTCATTAATAACTAAAAACGAAGGATTTTCGGACATATGTTCACATTAGCTTTTTTTCTTGTTTTGGTGTGAGGAACATGCCCCCAAAATTTGTCAAAGTATTTCTGAAATAACCTGTATATTCAAGCCTCGAAATTTCTTTATTTTTGTATTTCTTATGAATCTCTTTCAAGTAGCATATCTTCCTATTATACCATAAATTATTAAGCTTTCTTGGAAGATAATAACATGTTATTCTTCTGTATATTTGTTTGAAGGCCCTTCAAATTGTCTAAAAATATGAAAATATGTGGGCGAGAGTTACTGAAATTATTTTTAAACTCAGCGCAGAATGCTTCACAAGCATTTGTTTGTTCTTCGAAGGCAATGATTCTAACACCCACACCACCGGGAGGGGGAACTTTGCATCTCTGTCGATATAACACTGAATTAGAAAAGGTTCTGCTTCCTTTGATATATTGGCAAGTGATTTTCTACGAAGGCTTCCTGTACTTGTTAGGCATTAATGTGACAGTATGGAAGAAAAAGTAGATGATCTTTGGAGAGAATTGGGGGCTTAGGAGAAAGACACTGACCGTTTGCACAATTAGACTGCACTGCCAGAAACAAAATTGCACAGTAATGTAAACATCCATGAATGGGAAACACATCTGACCATTTGCACAAATGAATTGCATCGGTTAGGTTTATACGACTGCAATAAGAGAGTCTCATGATGACTTCTCATAAAACGGACCAAATCATATAGGCCTATATACAGGATGAATCAGGAGGATGTAAATGATATTTTTTTATTGAAGTGTTGTATCAGTGAAGAATTATGTTGTGTCAGTGAAGTGTGTTGTGTCAGTGAAGTGTATTGTGTAAGTGAAAAGTGTTCCTGTCAGTGAAGCTTTATAGTTTATAGTGGCAGTGCAAAATATTTGAACAGTGAAATGTTTTTGAAGTGTTAGTGAAATCAGGATAGAATCAGTGAAATGTGTCGTAGTTCCAGTGCAGTGAGTGAGTTGACAGCGAAATGAATGTAATGTTGAAAGGTACTTGTGCAGATATGAATATATCATACTCGTGGGTTTTAGTTCGAACTTAGGTTTAAGATACAAATTAGATTTATTTTAAGTGATCGTGCTTCATTTAATTTAGGATATTCCCTGTTAATATTATTATTATTATTATTATTATTATCATTATTATTATTATTGTTAGTATTAATTATTAGTATTATTAATTGTAATTTTAATTAATAAGTTTATTATTGTCATTATTGAGTGTAATTAGTTACCACTGCCACCGGGTATATACCCATTGCATGCATACATACATACATACATACATACATACATACATACATACATACATACATACATACATACATACATACATACATACATACATACATACATATTAAATTTCCTAAAATATTTTATTAAAAAATATTTCATGAAGGAATAGGTAAAAGATTCCAGAGTATGTTGTTGATATAGGTCTTTAGAATATGTTTGCAACAGAATCATGCAGGTATTCAATTAACTGTATATTTCATTATGTAAATACTTTACGGATGTAAAAAATTATGCAAATTTGATACCATTTTTATAGGTAATTATCAGGTATTTTAATATTCTGAATAGAGTTTTATAAAGTGTAATGTATGTATATTAAGCATGAAAATTTTGTTCATTTAGCTTTTATAGTAGCCGAGAAATAAAAATAAATGAATTTCATTAAATTTTTGCAGGCCAATGGTGTACCTCTTACCTTAACAAATTACAAGAATCAAGTGTATAAAGCATGTAAATCTGCAACATGAGACTTCTACGAATCACATTTTTCTGCAAACAGCTATCAGTTGACAACGGGACTTAAATTACAGGAATTAAATTGTAAATTTTATTATGTAAATGTTTTACGGTTGTAAAATTATTATGCAAGTTTAATATTACTTTTACTTTTATGACGTTTAAGGAACCCGCAGGTTCATTGCCGCCCTCACATAAGCCCCCATCGGTCTCTATCCGGTGCAAGATTAATGCAGTCTCTACCATCATATCCCACCCCTCAAATCCATTTTAATATTATCCTCCCATCTACGTCTCGGCCTCCCCAAAGGTCTTAATTCCTCCGGCCTTCCAACTAATACTCTATATGCATTTCTGGATTCGCCCATAAGTGCTACATGCCCTGCCCACCTCAAACGTCTGGATTCAATGTTTCTAATTATGTCAGGTGAAGAATAAAATGCGTGTAGTTCTGCGTTGTGTAACTTTATCCATTCTCCTGTAACTTCATCTCTCTTAGTCCCAAATATTTTCCTTAGCGTCTTATTCTCAAACACCCTTAATCTCTGTTCCTCTCTCAAAGTGAAAGTCCAAGTTTCATAACCATACAGAACAACCGGTGATATAACTGTTTTATAAATTCTAACTTTCAGATTTTTTGACAGCAGACTAGATGATAAAAGCTTGTCAACCGAATAATAACAGGCATTTCCCATATTTATTCTGTGTTTAATTTCCTCCCGAGTATCATTTATATTTGTTACTGTTCCTTCAAGATATTTGAATTTTTCCACCTCTTCGAAGGATAAATCTCCAATTTTTATAGTTCCATTTCGTACAATATTCTGGTCACGAGACATAATCATATACTTTGTCTTTTCGAGATTTACTTCCAAACCTATCGCTTTACTTGCTTCAAGTAGAATTTCCGTGTTTCCCCTAATAGTTTGTGGATTTTCTCCTAAGATATTCACGTCATCCGCACAGACAAGCAGCTGATGTAACCCGTTCAATTCCAAACCCTGTCTGTTATCCTGTACTTTCCTAATGGCATACTCTAGAGCGAAGTAAAAAAGTAAAGGTGATAGTGCATCTCCTTGCTTTAGCCCGCAGTGAATTGGGAAAGCATCAGATAGAAACTGGCCTATACGGACTCTGCTGTAAGTTTCACTGAGACACATTTTAATTAATCAAACTAGTTTCTTGGGAATACCAAATTCAATAAGAATATGTTATATAAAACTTCTCTCTTAACCGAGTCAAATGCCTTTTTGAAATCTATGAATAAAGCTATTTTAATATTCTGAATAGTGTTTTATAAAGTGTGATGTATATACAGTATATTAAGCACGAAAATGTTTGTTTATTTAGCTTTTATAGTAGCTGAGATATAAAAAAAATTAATTTCACTAAATTTTTGCAGGCCAATGATGTATCTTTCCCCCTTAAATTACAGTAGTGAACTTATGATCCACCAACTAGCAAGTTAAACACAAGAACACGGAGGAAACTGCAATACTACAAGTATTATACAATTAATTTATAAAAGTATTTTATGGTCACAGAATATCCGAATTTTTTCGATTAATCGATCAGTCCACCCCTTAATTACACGGAGAGGTTCTACTGTAATGCCATCCTTTCCAACAAAAGTACTTTTGTAGCCCTCACTCTCATAATGAAAACCTTTGTCAAGTAAAAATCGATATAAAGTGGAACGCGAAAAATTTGAGAGAGAGTTATTTGCATTGATTTTTTTTATAAAATGCTTTTGAGAGTTGTTGGAATGTTTTGAAGCATCACTGAACGTACAATGCGCGCCCACCACTCTGTCCTACCTTATGGTCAGACATCGAGATTTTGGACCCGATAGAACAACATTACTAAGATCATATTATAGGCAGCTTTGTCCTGTGTTTGAGTGGATGGGAGTCGGCACCAGGAGGGACATGTGTACATGAAACCAAGTCCAGTCCAGTCTGCTGGTGCTGTACGGTGACGACTAATTTATCAAACATTAAAATACAATGAATTGGGCTAAAGCAGGGAGATGCATTATCACCTTTACTTTTTAACTTTGCTCTAGAGTATGCCATTAGGAAAGTCCAGGATAACAGAGAGGGTTTGGAATTGAACGGGTTACATCAGCTGCTTGTCTATGCGGATGACGTGAATATGTTAGGAGAAAATCCACAAACGATTAGGAAAAACACGGAAATTTTACTGGAAGCAAGTAAAGAGATAGGTTTGGAAGTAAATCCCGAAAAGAGAAAGTATATGATTATGTCTCGTGACCAGAATATTGTACGAAATGGAAATATAAGAATTGGAAATTTAAGTTTTGTAGAGGTGGAGAAGTTCAAATATCTTAGAGCAACAGTAACAAATATAAATGATATTCGGGAGGAAATTAAACACAGAATAAATATGGGAAATGCCTGTTATTATTCGGTTGAGAAGCTTCTATCATCCAGTCTGCTGTCAAAAAATCTGAAAGTTAGAATTTATAAAACAGTTACATTACCGGTTGTTCTTTATGGTTGTGAAACTTGGACTCTCTTTGAGAGAGGAACATAGGTTAAAGGGTGTTTGAGAATAAGGTGCTTAGAAAAATATTTGGGGCTAAGAGGGATGACGTTACAGGAGAATGGAGAAAGTTGCACAACACAGAACTGCACGCTTTGTATTCTTCACCTGACATAATTATGAACATTAAATCCAGACGTTTGAGATGGGCAGGACATGTAGCACGTATGGGCGAATCCAGAAATGCATATAGAGTGTTAGTTGGAAGGCCGGAGGAAAAAAGACCTTTAGGGATGTCGACACGTAGATGGGAAGATAATATTAAAATGGATTTGAGGGAGGTGGGATATGATGATAGAGAATGGATTAATCTTGCTCAGGATAGGGACCAATGGCGGGGTTATGTGAGGGCGGCAATGAACCTCCGGGTTCCTTCAAAGCCAGAAGTAAGTAAGTTAGAGGAGAGGAAATCTGTAGGACCAAAAAATTAATCTTTACGTAGATTAAAATAAAAATCTATGATGCGTAATTTTTAAAATAAATTAATATGCATTTCCTTTCGGCCTCTTTCATAACCACATGTGTAATATTTACGCAACATACATAATAATCATACACAATATACACAACTTATGATGTACGACACCTGGTATCCCTACAATATAATGTAATGAAAACTGATGTTCTGTTCAGCTTATTTATTTTACAGCTTTCTCTTCTAGAATACTATTTGGACTATTAAAATGTACTACAATATACATTCAAAGGTCTCAAAACTAAACTTTCTTAAGTAGTTGGCAAGACAAAGTTAATATTGGGAGAAGCTCCGCTCTACACCATATCATGTAATTGATGCAAAACGGAAAAAAAAAAAAAAACCAACTTTCGGTTGGAGAAACGCAAATCAAATCAGTCTCTGATCGCCAATCAGTTGATGTGTGATTTATTTGATTGTTCATTGCGTTGCACAAACGTGAATTCCAATCAACTTGTCTCAAATTTACTAATTGCTGATTTGAAAACAAATACATTTGACAACAGTTCTAGTTTAATATGAATTTGATGTTATTTAAAAGTCGAGATGCGAATGCATCAAGTGGGCGGTGACTAGGAAAACAAGTGAATGTTCAAGTAAATGTTTTGTTGCTTTTTTACAGTAGAAAGGAAACAGGTGGATTCTATTTGTATATAGACTACAATATAGTGAAAAAAATGAAGCCAACAAAAAAGCGTGATCGGTGCTTCTGTTGTGGGATTTGCTAAGTCCAAGAAATTGGAATCATGCATAGCCTCCATAAATCCAAAATAATTCCATTTCCCATCTCTCTGTTTACAAATGGAGCTCTAATCCTCTTTAAAAATATTGTGTCATGTTTCCTCCAACGGGCTCTCATTCCAAATTTCAATGATGGTGTAGACAACATTTGCCTGTATATTCACAGAAAAGCCCTTTTCATTTCATAAAGTCTGGCATTTTCAACCAGGTGATTGGATGGGGATGTGAAGAATACAACCAATATTAGGCTACTCTTGGAAATCTTGACTCCAAAATTCTCCTGGATTTCAAATCATTCCCTGTTTAGCCCCAAATTTATGAGACTCTGACATAAAAAAACAATTTTATACGTAACATTCCTAACTATCGGCAAATAGTTGATTTGTGGACCTCTCAAGATAACCCAAGACCGTCCAAAAATTCCAACAACATAAAATTCAGCATTATTAGAACTGTTTTATAAATTCAGAGGAACAGTTTCGATTTGTCTGTCTGCATATATTGTTTCATTTTTTAACAAAACACACTTCCTTCCTAAATCTTTGCTCAAATTTTCTGTCATTATACAAGTCAAAAACAATTAATACTATCACGGAAACGCTTCTTAATTTATATTCTTTTCATTCCAAAATTTCTTCATCAGAAAAATCCATTATGTCGAAAACAATATTGTTACGCTGTAACTATTTACTATATTTACAAACTGCATTACAAACAGAACAACACAAATAGTTTTAGTGATCAATTAACCAGCAAAAATCTGTTATTGAATGTCATGGAAGACTGATCTCCGATCAAACACTGATTGTTCTTTGTGCAACAGAAATAGAACTGATGGCCAATCAAACCCTCCTTTAATTGCCAAATAATTTTCGGTGTTTCGAACCGGGCCTAAGTTATTGAAATATCTTCGATACCCCAGCAGTGTTAAAAATTTTTCCCTGCTAGCATATCTTTTTGATCACAGAATAGACTTGCCATGTTTTTATGAAAGTGAGTTTTTTCTGTTTAATACGATTATTTATGCTAGAATGTTGAATTAGTTACAAAGTTTTCATCTTACATGAGGAAGATTTTAATGAAAAGATATGGAGGCAGAGGGACAGTGGGCATTATTTCCTTTTTTGAACATTAGCACTAGTATTGATTGTATTGATTTGTATTGTATTGTATTTATTAACTTCCATTTTTCATAATAATAAAATTTAAATTATAGACATCAGCTCAAAGAATTTTGAGTGATTGTAAACTCCTGATTTATACAATAAACATGCACAATATAATGTGATTTACAATATAGTCTAAAGTTAATTGTTGAAGGCAAATTTTAGTTGATTAATTGAAGTGTTAGAATGTCATGATGTAATATTTGAAGAGAAATTAGATAATATTTAAATAAGAATAGACATTTTTTAATCGAAAGGAATGAAGTTCTATTAAAAATAATTCCACGCATTTTTTTGAACCTCTACACTTGCCAAGATGCAAACCAATGACGGTTATTGTTTAAGAGGGACGTTGTACTTTGAAAAGATACAAAGACAAGATTACATACGAGGAAGACTTTAATGAAAAGATATCAACCATCGGTGGCATTATTTGTAGTTTTTTTAAACGGATAGTAGGGTCAAGAACAAGATTCCCGTTTTGGCACCTACTATTATTCAATTATGTTTTTGCCCGTCTACATTGTTACTATCTGTGGAATTTCCCCAGAATATTATTCCAAAACTCATTACCGAGTGGAAGTATGCAACTCGTGAAGGAGATTTAAAAAATGTTACTTTGCAATTAGCGATGAAACAACTACACCACTAAAGGACGCCCGTATCCCTTCAGCATCCCGGTGAAATGTGTTTTCTGGAGTTACAATGGATCTCAAGGTACCGTAATTTCACACAACTATGGTCCTAAGCCACAACTATGGTCCAAACACACGCGCTCACGAAAACAGTGATATCTCAGTTCCTAGTGACAGTTAGTGATTATTTAAATTCTAAAGCATAGAGCATAGATATAGTAATATTGTGAGGGTTATGAAACGCATCCTGTCTGCCATGTTTTGTCGCTAGTCAACTGTCAATTGGAGTTAGGTTTTGCATGTTACCTAGTCCACTGGATACGTTCTCTGCCATCAGTTACCACAACAAGAATGTCTGTGTTCTTGATGGTCTATATGACAGGTAATTTAGTATTTACATACATTTAATGAATATTTTTACAGTTGCATATGTATTTTCATATTTATTGGAAGAATAATAAAAAATGGTACTTGGAGTTCAACTATGGTCCTATCATTTTTGTGGACCATAGTTGTGTTCCGACTTCTGGTTTCGGTTCTTACTTTACAGAATGTTTTTATAGCTTCTGGTGGTGCCACTTAATAAAATTGTTCGTAGAAAGTTGGCAGGAAGGTCCTATAAGCTATATGATGACAGAAGTATGGATCTTTGTATAAAAGAATCACCAACAAGGTACTGACGCAGCGGGAAGCGGCAGAAAAGTACAAAATACCTCGCAGTTATATAATACCTAAATCGAGAGCACTGCATGAAAATAAACTAAACCCACCTGATCGGCAATGGTTCTTCTTGTCTTCAGAAAAAAAAGCATTCGTGCATTCGTCGAACATGATATATCCATGTCCAATCTTGGATTTTTGATAACGTTATTCTACTTCAGGTGTAATGTGAAATGTACGTGGATAGCCAAGACCGCAAAGTACCAGCATTCACTAAGAATCTACCTGGAATACGTTGGGCAAAATGCTTTTCAGAACGTCACAAGAATGAATTATCACAGGTTTTGCAGTCTCCAAATGTGACCGATCTGATGCAACCACTATGCAGAACTTGTTTTCGAAATTGAAATACCATTGGCGGCAAATACTTGACGAGTGAAAAGAGACACCGGATGGAAGAAGCATGCCAACAGGTTCCAAAAATGTATTTCCTCCATTGTTAAATAAGCTCTGGAATAAAGTTACTGTATTCCGATATCGCAAGCAAATTTGCGATTGGATTCAGGAAAGTTGCAATCTTTTCTCTTTGTGCAGTTGAAGTTCTAGGAAGTGTGCCATCATGTTCTGATCCTAACGTCAGAAACCCAGAAGGAAGTGCTGTTTCAGACACATTCATAAAATATATAGAAATACAACGGATCAAGCAATAGAACAAGGAACTTCATAAAGAGGAGAAAGAAGAAACTTGATGTTGAGTCAGGTAAAAGTAATTCAGCAGCAGATATTGAAAATTTTGCATTACCATCTACCGCCAAAATTGCAATTTGCTCAAGCAGAAACAAAGGTTATTGCAAGGGGAAGGCAGTAGAGAGTTCTACCGTGAAAGATGAAGATGGATATTCCTTGGCATCAAATCTTCATTGAACTTGTCAGACATTGAAGAGACACTCGAAGATACTTCAAACCATCCTTAAAAGATATTAAACGATCTATCAGTAAGTCAAAGTAGCGAAGTACGAAAAGGAGCTTTTCCATGTGCCTGAACTTGAAGGTCTATGGAGTTAAACAAAAAATTAACCAACTGATTATGTACAGTTACCCTTAAAAGGAATGAGACGACTCTTGGTCGTCGGAAGTTAAAGTTCTACAGCGCGGTTCACTCGATATCGACGTAACGATACATACCATGACAAATAGTACAAGAATTGTTACAAGGACCACAACAAGGACAAGGACCAGAATAAGGATCACGAAGAAGACAGCCATTTAAGGCCACGATTTCACAACATAGCTCGGGTCACAAAATATCATTGCTCCTCTGTACCGAATGGCAAATGCCTGCTATGGGATCTACATTCTGGACTGCTGCTGTCACTGTCTTGTCTCGGTAGCTCATATAGTAGCGTGTAGGTTCCACTGCTTAACCGAAATGTCTAGTGTTCGATCCCAGGTAAAACTTTTTTTTATTGAGGTGTAATTAATTTCTTCAGTGTTCCTCGACTATCTAATTTGTCGAAAAATATGAATAATTTATGCCCAATTTCTGGGTCTTACAAGTGGGCTGAACCTCGTCAAAAAAAAATAAATCTTACTTGGAAGTTAAAAGTATTCTTCCTCAAACAAAAATTATACGAAACAAAAAGAGACCTGTTAACTTAAAATCTTGTCCACATGCCATCAGCTTCTATTACAGCTCTAAGTCAGTCCGGCATGGATGTCACGAGATTGTGGAATAAGTTCTAATCCCCGGCGAGATCTTCCCAGGTGTCAACAAGTTGATCCCACAATTCGTCTCGATTTCGATGGCGTCGGTGGGCATAGGTGGCTATCCTTCTCTTTTTCAATTATGAAAGAGGGAAATAGAATACATTTGAATAGAAAAGTATAAAATTCAGATAATGCAATTAAAGCTATTCGGAATATTATTAAAGTTGAACTTGTAGATATCCTAAGAAAGAAAATATTTTTTCATTAAAACCAGTGATTATAAAGTAGAGGGTCCCAAATCTATTGAAAATTCTTTTAACGTCTTATAGTATATAGTACAGAAATATTATTGACAACTTAAACATTCAAGATTTTGCAAAAGATACTGCAATTGGTTACTTAACAGATGCATTTAATAATTAGTATTAATATATATAATCAGTCAATAACTGCAACAGTTCTCTTTCATTCAATCATAATATGAATAAAATTGAATGAACATTAAATTAAACACTATTGCAAAACACGTAGATAAAATAGTTAAAATCAACTGAAGGGGTGAGAATTAAATAATCCAAAGCCACACTTTTAACAAAAATTGTTTTGTGCGAGTGCATTTATTACACATTTGGGTAAGCTACTAATAACATATTGTAATAATTACTCATCAAATGACATAGCCTAAGGACTCTAAACCTTTGTAAAAGTTTGTCTGTGTGGCTTAGGAATATTTTTTACTTTCATTTTAATTGTTAGTTTTTAATATATGTGCATTTACATTGTATATGTGTGTATATAAATGCATTCATTAAATTAACGTTTATAATATTATAACTTGTAATTTTGTATTGTCTGTGATCATTAACACTTAATCTGAGGACTTTGTAAAACTCTATTTCAACGTTACTTAGATATTTCAACGTTATTTAGCTATTTCAACGTTATTTAGACAAAAAAAATCGTTGATGTAGACTAAGAATCGAACTCGCTCTCTTCTACACAACACGCGGAAGTCTTTGCGTCTGAGCTATTGCAACGACACGAAAGCTTTCCTTTCTGTGCGGAGTATCGATCTAGTCATGAAGGTCCATTGTCGATTTAACTACACGATTTATGTATATATTTATCTTTTATTTACGTAATATTATCATATTTTTTGCAGTTTTTGAAGTGAATTTCGGAACGATGCTAGTAACAAACCAAATAGCCTGAATTGAAGTAACTCAATATTCGTTATCTTGTGTATCAGTGCTCTAGTCTCTGATCATGCGCAGTGTTTTACATCTGAGACAGGAATATTCAATCGTCTCATTATTTTCCAGGGAAACTGTACCTATCTCTTTGAGAATGTTTGATTTTTATTAAGAATGGTTGTCTTAATTTTTTTTGGTTTTATATTGATTTCATTATTTGATACAAATTGTATTTTTCTTAAAGAAACAGCGGTTATGTTAAAATTAATAAATAAATAATTTTTCTCACTGTCTTCTGCAAAATCTGTATTTCATATTAAAAATTATTGACTGCTGTATGACACAGTTGCAAAACATCCTCTCAACTGTAGTCTATGAGCGATTTATATTAGGATATATTCAATGGACTATAGTTGTGACTTCATAACACAACTATAGTCCACAGTTTATGAAAGGATGTTCCATATACCAACTACATTTCGAATAACAAAAGTGTTTGATATTAATTCCTGACCTTTCTAAGGTTGATATCAACAAAATAAATTCTTCTAATAGTTTTATTTTGTAAATTACATTGAGAAATCCAAAAAGTGATGAGATACTGGACCATAGTTGTGTGAAATTACAGTACCGTTTTTTGTCTCCCCTTAGTCTGACATGACACAATCTACATGTAACATGTTCCCCATTAATTTCAAAATAATAATCATTTCTGGACTCCTGCAGAAATGAATGCGTTTTGGATCTTTTTAATTTTGGCATATTTACTGATTCTTCGACTACTCAGATAGATAACCACGTGCACAGATCAAAACTAGACTACTATCTCCTGTCCTCTCTTCTGACAAAGTGAACTAGATGTATGGGACTGTTTTTATTATCAGAACAGTACTTCCTCTCCCTGCCTTACGAGTATGACTGAGTAAATAAAGCACATGGGACGACAGGTAGGTCGCTACCGTCACTGCCCCCACCCACTACCGTCCTGATTTCCAACTTGAAATCTCACTGCTTTCTTCTATCGGTTCTAAAGTCTCTAAGCCTGCTCATGATATGACGATCCTACTCGATTTTTTTATGTTTTGTTTACCTTTTCGTCTGTACTTCTTCGCAGGAGTCCGCAGAGACCCCTCTGAAGTTTCTTCCTCGTTGAGTAAAAGCCTCTCTCTTGGAACATTCTATAGCGTGGCATATTTCTTTCACTTCATTACTTACGTTCGTCTTATTGAGAAGCACTGAACAAATTCATCACTATATGGCGCTTTTTACAGATGACTTATTATAGTTCGTCTTATCTTCCTTTTTGTTTCCATAGCAACTGATTGAAATGAAAGGAACTCCTGCAATTCTTTAAACCAACACAAAAACGTACACATATACCGTAATGTAATTATTACTGACGAACTTTAAAGAACTATCACGAACAGACACGCACTGAACACCGACCAGATGAAGACTAGTGAGCAGGGACCTATTGAGGCGCCAATGGAGCTAGACAGAACACACTTGGTATCTAGAGCTGATATTTTCCAGATACGTAAACACTTCTGCCTTTGTTTAGTTCCGAAAGATAAATTTAAGGAAATAATGATTGTCAGTCTCTTCCAGAAACATATCTGAACTATTTTCCACATTCTTTCCCCGGGAAGTGTTTCATGTAAAACAAAATCATAAGTGAAAATGTTTCTCACTGAAAAACTTTCCCAATTTTCATATTTGTTATTATGATACACAAATGAACTTCTTTCATAGCATATAAACACAAGATATTATGTTGAGTAATGTACGCAACTAGTATTTATCTGAAGAAATGGAATTAGTTTTTTCGTAAAAAAAAGTTAGTACTTAGAGCGAGTTGTAATTATGGTTGCAAAAATCCTCAGAAGAAATGACAAATTTCTATTTCCTTCAAACTTATACAGGGACATCAACTTTATTTTTACTTGCATTTTTATTGTACCTGCGTTTCTGAATGTACTTGACTACAAGGACTAATGTCCTCGCTGACGTCAGCCACACAAACTTACTGCCGCTGTTGCTAGCAGTGAAGTAAACAGTACAGAGTACAGTGTGTTTCAGAAATATGTTGCATTTTCTATAGAAGAAAGAGCTTACATTATTGAAGTTTTTTTTCACACAGGTACAGTGTGTAGCATAACTGAATTTATCTGTGTGGACTTAGCACAAGTGAAGATTAGTTACCGAAAGTACGGTACCCTATAATATGGTATGGCACTTAACAGCATTATTTAAACAAGAGTTTTGTTTTACTGTTTGTAGGTATGAAGGACGATGATGGAAACTGGAATTACAATAGTATAACCGAATGTGAACAACAGTTTTTTTCCTGATTATATAATTACGGAATACTTTCGTAGATTTTTATTTTTTTTTATTTTAGTAGGATATTTTACGACGCTTTATCAACAACTTAGGTTATTCAGCGTCTGAATGAGATGAAGGTGATAATGCCGGTGAAATGAGTCCGGGGTCCAGCACCGAAAGTTACCCAGCATTTGCTCATATTGGGTTGAGGGAAAACCCCGGAAAAAACCTCAACCAGGTAACTTGCCCCGACCGGGAATCGAACCCGGGCCACCTGGTTTCGCGGCTAGACGTGCTAACCGTTACTCCACAGGTGTGGACATACTTTCGTAGAAATGTCATTAATCTGGTAGATAAATTTAGAGCAACAGAGTGTACAGAAAGGAAGAAAAGTGTAAGATGGCCAACAAAGATGACAGAAGATGCTGTAGAAGATGCTAAAGAAAGGATGCAGCGAAGTTCTAATAAGTCAGTCAAGAAGTTAGCTGTAGAATTTTTTTTTTTTTTTACGGAAGTGCTCACAAAATTCTCAGGAATAAATTAGGTTACTAATATGCTGAATAAAGTAAACGTTACATAATGAATATAACCGCCTGAAGAATTGAGTTTGTGAAAAAAAAAATGTTACTACTCTACTGTTTTTTGATAAAATACCGTAAAAGTAATGATCAAACTGAAAATCGTAATAGGCTACTGTATTTCCCTGTAACATAAATGGATACACTACTTTTCTCTCCTCCTATAGCTAGTAAAATGATTTGTTTACACATTGCACTAGTAACACCAAACTCCTGTAATGGAAGGGGGTAACAGTGTTTCCGAGTATAGCCAGGTTAATGTTAAAAATGTTGGTAAAAATAAAGTGATGTCCCTGTATTTTCATTGCATATTTATATTTATATCGTCATATAAAGACACCTGCACTCTGTAATATAATTGAAAACTTCGGGGTAAATATTGATAACCCACGTACAGGGTTTTCATTTGAAAACTTCCCAGTCTAAATAACTAATTCAATTTAAACAAAAAACACGTCAATTTAGATATTGAGGGGGAAGTCTGAAACCAGGCTTAATTACATTTTAGATTTCATCCACCACCCCTCAGCCACCCCACTTTGAAAATTCAAATGGCACCTCTATATTTTTATACTTAAATATGAAAGAGTATTCAATTGCTTATACACCTCATTCATTTGTTTTCGCATCTTTTGTTTTCTATCGTCGCCTGGCAACCTGTATTTTTGTTATTATCAGTTGATTGTAGGATGAAAACACAGCTTATTTTGTGTAAGTTCCCAAACTAAATTCAGCTTGTTTTGCTATTAGATCTATGCAAAAGATAGTAAATATCAATACCTTAAAAACAATATACTTTGCATACTTCCACTCGGTAATGAGTTTTGGAATAATATTCTGGGGAAATTCCACAGATAGTAACAGTATATTTCTATTACAAAAAAGAGTGATTAGAATAATAGTAGGTACCAAATCTAGGGAATCATGTAGGACTATTTTCAAAAAACTACAAATAATGCCCATGGCTTGTCAGTATATCTTTTCATTAATAATATTCCTCGTATGTAATCGTAAAAACTTTGTAACTAATTCAACAGTTCATAGCATAAATACACGTCAAAAAATGACTTTCATACTCCATCGGAAAGTCTATTGTGCTATCAAAAAGGAGTGCGTTATAAGGCAGTAAAAATTTTAATAGCCTCCCTATCGATATAAAAAATGAAACTCAAAACATAAAATTATTTAGGGCCATATTAAAGAAGTACCTAATTTCTCACATCTTCTATTCTGTAGGTGAATGCATGACATTCAATAACACTTCATGAAATTGATACTAAAACTATGTGTTGTACTAGTAGACTATATTGTACATCTCATCTGTATATATTTAATCTAGACTGTGACTATAAATTAAAACTTTATAATAGTATTAAGTTTTTTGACTTGTTCCATATTCTAGCTGTAAAGCAATGTATGAATACCATGGAATGTTAATAAATACAATAAAATACAATAAAAATTGAGAACGTAGCTGCAATAAGCGCCCATGGCCCCATAGGTCCTTTTTTCCGGAGAATGCATAAATCGATTCTCCGTAGTTTCTTAGTTATACCCACAAAGTTTCGTTGAGAAATTTTGAACAGTAATGCTGATAAACCTGTCATTTTAATATATGTTATAGGCCTTGCATTGTTTTAAAAAAATTCAACTCTATATATGAGGCGTTCAGAATTCAACATGATTAACTCCACTTTTGGCTATTTCAGAGTTTCTAAGTTGGCAATGTATTAAATTGACCATATTTTCAGTAGTCAATTTCATTAATCCCATAGTTCAGTAAAAAGCCCACAGAATGCAATATTCTTCTTGACTATAACACAGAATCAATTATGTGTATTTAAGTTTAACCTTGAATATCTCAAAATCTTTGGAAAAGGAGTTAATCATGTTGACTTCTGAACGCCTCATATCTCAGAACATCATTTTGGCGTATGGGCCCTTATTGCAGCTACGTCCTCAAATTAATCAATAAGGATGATTTATGGTCTCTCTTGAAGAGTATACACCATTTTAAAATACTGTTACATGAAATGCTCAATACGTGTTTGTAACTTTATTCTCTTCAGCTCTAATCTATACTAATAATAAATCTGTAGCCGAAATTTTTCTGGTAATTTTCGATTTTCCAAAAATAATTGGTCCTAACATATATAATTAACCACCCTGAAACCGAAAATCGCTTTTTTGAAAATTTTGTTTGTCTGTCTGTCTCTGTCTGTCTATCTGTCTGTATGTTTGTTACCTTTTCACGCGATAATGGCTGAACGGATTTCGATGAAAATTGGAATATAAATTAAGTTCGTTGTAACTTAGATTATAGGCTATATGGCATTCAAAATACATTATTTAAAAGTGGGGTTATAAGGGGGTCTGAATTAAATAAATCGAAATATGTCGCTTATTATTGATTTTTGTAAAAATGTTACATAACAAAAGTTTCTTTAAAAATAATTGGCGATAAGTTTTATTCCTTGAAAAATTTTGATAGGACTGATATTTAATGAGATAAATGAGTTTTAAAATTAAAATAACTGCCATCTAAGGCCGTGTAATGAATTAAAAAACAAATGACTTCGTCTATAACGGGCCTTGGACAGCAACAATCGAAAGCTATGAAAGGTAGCCTACGGAGAATGTTTCTGTGTTTGTATGAAGTAATATCGGAAGCTAAATTAACCGATTTGTATAATTAATTATTATTTCACCATTGGAAGGTGTAGTTTCTCTAGATCGACATAATGCTATAATGTTATTACCGGTACAGTAACTTCTAATATAATATAATATAATATAATATAATATAATATAATATAATATAATATAATATAATATAATATAATATAATATAATATAATATAATATAATATAATATAATATAATATAATATAATATAATTGAAGTTATTTGAAGGGTTCAGAACCATAGTGGGCCAAGCGCCATCTACTGAATACGTAGAAAACAACAAGGGTTAAAATTAAGTTATTACCATAATGCAATGGAAACCTATAACAAGTGAAATAAAATATAGCCTACACATTAAATCTAAATGATGTCAATCTTCATTAAACTATGATTGCATGTAATAAAAATTAAGAAACATGTTAAAGGAATTGTCATTGCACCAAATGAGTGTTCTCTGGACCAAAATGATCGCATTTTAATTATTTGGATGCAATTTAAATTAAGTAACATATTAAACGATTTATCCTTCTATCAAACACGAATGTTCCCTGGATCAAATGTCCTATTTTAATTATGTAATTACTTTATATTTATTTCTAACGGGTGCAGCGGAGCGCACGGGTACGGCTAGTCAACAATAACATTAATCCAGATTGCCAGGCGACGATAGAAAACAAAAGATGCGAAAACAAATGAATGAGGTGTATAAAGAATTGAATACTATTTCAATTCCAGAAGTGGTGTAAGTCAAAATTAGGTAATGAGCAGGGAACGATTTATATGGACTAAAAATATATGAAATATGTAAATATATATGTAGTTATTTTTACAAAATATGAATTAAATATGGATTTTTACCAAAATATGGAATTAAATATGGACTTAAAATTATAAAAATGACTATGTACGTTAAATATTGGTACATTTTAATCAAACTAAACAAAAATATAATGGACGTACCTTATCTTCCAATGTAGTTTCAACAAAACACAATTTTTATTGTCTGTTACCATAACAATAGGTTACAAACATTTCTTTCAAGTGCTGAAAAGTGAATCTTCTATTGTCTCTGAGGATAGATTTATACTGACTAAAAGAGCGTTCGACGTCACAAATTAAGTAACTGGTACATAATTCAATTTCACAATGTCTGCTGGGGATAAGTCCAAGTTAATCTTCACTGTTGATTCACCACTCATCACAGCAACAACCTTTTGTAGTTCTTCATATCCAGGGTTTTTTGAAAGTACAGTGTCCACTTCTTACTGCATCTGCATTTACCTCTACCACGATTCAGTTGTTCCACAGTACTATTTATAATTTCAAAACTTTCAGATAGTGAAAGGTGCCTATTTTGGAGACTTTTGAGCGTTTTTATGATGCATGAAAATGTATGCTGAATGTGAGCTAAGTCATTCTTCACACTTATGTCACAGGTAACTGTTTTCGCAGTATCAATTGAGACTGCATCTTCAGAGTCCAATGCAAGGAGAACATTGTTAATAGAGTCTATATGTTCCATAATATTCAACTGCTTCTAGCCATGTACCCCATCTAGTTAAAATTGGCTTTGGTGGCAATGGAATTTCAGGGTACATTTCTTTCAACACGTTAACTCTACTGGGAGCTTTGAGAAATACTTTTTCACTGATGAAATCAACAAATCTACTTTAGGAAATTGTCTCTGACCACTTCTGCCACACGATGAAATTGTGCCACACAAGTAAAATGAGTCAATTTAGGATATACAACAGATAATGCTTGTCCAGCTTTGACCATATAAGGGGCAGCATCGAAAAAGAATAACAATTATCGTACATATTTTGGCCACAGGATACCCATGCTTCGTTGAACAGTTTAACTATAGTTTTGTTATTGCACTTTTCTAGAACATCACAATGTAAAAGAATTCGTTCAGAATATTGTTCACTTAACAAACCGATAACTACATTACCAACAAGTCTACCTTCTTTGTCGGGAGTCTCATCAATGGAAACCCAAATTGAACTATCTTTAATTTCATTCGTAGATGGATGGAGCATAGTTTCCTAAATGTTGACTCATCCGGGATTGTATGTTGAGTATATTTTTCAAGGAATTCAAGACCTTTTCTTTAGTTTGTAGAGAGGAATATCAGCAGAGATGAGAGAACGGCACAGGTCGATGTTAAACTCAGATCTTACATTCGATGTTGTTGGTTGTGTTAAAAACAATTGTCTCTGCTTGGAATTTAGTTGTTTGTTGGCCTGATGTTTACTTTGTAATGTGTTGTTGCACCAGGAACTTTTGTGTAGATGATACTGCACACTGACACACATTACAAAATAATATTTTATTGTCAGTTGATAAACCATCTTCTTTAAATTCTGAAATGTAACTTGTTAGTTTTGATTTTAAATTGATTTAATGACCAATTTACCGTCTTTATAGTATGATTTACAAAACTGAACCTATGTGACTCTGACTGGCATTTAACTGTTGAGTTACAACTGAAGTCTGTTAAAATTAAATTAATACAGTTTTGTCTATCTAGGACTGCTAATTTTCAAATTTGTTAAAGGGATTACTGAACATGTGTTTAAATCTCTATTGTTGAAATGTATTTTTAAAAGTTAATGGAATTTTGTTTTGTTTTATTGTTAAACCTAATATAATATGGACTTTTTATATGAAATATGGAAAATATATGGAAATTAACGAAAATATGTATAAACTCTAAAATATGGAAAAATATGGAAAATAAAAGTAGGATTTTTCAACCCTACACATTGTGAAACATAAAGATAATGCAAAATATAAATTATATTAGCTTTATATGTAAATATGTATTTACATATAAATCCTTTCCTATTAATGAGGTTTAAAGTAAAGATTCTGTAAAATACAGCGCAAAGTAGCAATTAATATGTCCTTCTTGCTATCCACTGACTACTAATAGTTTAAGTAAATTGAATATTAACTGCTATTGCATTTTACAGAATGTTTACAACTCATTACCCATTTTTGATTCACTCTCTGAACTCATATTTAAGTATAAAAATATAGGGGTACCATTGGGTTGGCTGGGGTGAAATCCAAAATGCAATTAAGCCTGGTTTTATACTTACCCCTCAATATCTAAATTGACACTTAAATTGAATTCAATTTAAATAATTAGTTATTTAGACTTGTTTATACAAACTTTTTGATTGGAAGTCAAATATACTAATTATATTAGATAAATTATATTATCTTCCTCATAAATATATAAGAATAATCATACAACATCTACGAACAATTAATAATAATCATAAATAAAAAAATTATTTTTAATATCATTTTGAAATGAAAGCCCTTCATATAAATTACATACATTTTAATGTTTACTGCAAACATAAGAGGATTGCCATATTTTTCAAGCAGCACAATCCAATCATTTGTTAACATATTTGCATAATCATTTATCCAAATTAAAGACAATGTGACTTATAAGCTTAACATCCAGAAAACTGTCTATCTCAATTTTGAGGGTTATCACTATTTACCTTCGAGGTCTTGAATTCATTCATTCATTCACTCATTCATTCACTCATTCATTCACTTCATTCACTCACTCATTCATTCACTCACTCATTCACTCACTCATTCATTCACTCATTCATTCATTCACTCACTCATTCACTCACTCATTCACTCACTCATTCATTCACTCACTCATTCATTCACTCACTCATTCATTCACTCATTCATTCATTCACTCATTCATTCATTCACTCATTCATTCACTCATTTTACTCATTCATTCATTCACTCATTCATTCACTCATTCATTCACTCATTCATTCACTCATTCATTCATTCACTCATTCGTTCATTCACTCACTTCACTCACTCATTCATTCACTCACTCATTCATTCACTCACTCATTCACTCATTCACTCATTCACTCATTCATTCACTCATTCATTCACTCACTCATTCACGCATTCATTCATTCACTCGCTCATTCATTCACTCACTCATTCACTCATTCACTCATTCATTCATTCATTCATTCAGTGTTCTTCCCAAGGGCAGGTCTTTCACGGTGTGAAGGAACGTCGGTAAGAAGCTTTGGCAGTTCATTTATTATGAAGTATTTTGGCGCGATATTGACCAGCTAACACTGTATAGATCTGCCTTCCCGCTAGGCTACAGCGAACGAATCCCTTCACATGAACCAAAGTCCTTGGAGAAAAGCCTCAGCTACAACAGCTATCCGCACTCTCGGGGGAAATCTTGTACCGATATTATTAGCGGCGAGAAATGTCTGACAGCAACTTCACACGCCAGTCGACAGACAGATTTTAGTAGCGTTACACTGACGCTTGTATTTCTGAAGCTGGAGTTAAGGAAATAAAACTTTAAATCCAAATAACAGGAGTTCGATTCCTGGAATGGAATTGAAACTTTATCTACCTTTTGCAGAGACTATGTCCATCTTGTGTTTGTTCAATACTACCATAAGCTTCAACTTCATACTACGAAGACCACATGGCCAAGTAGTATCGTTATTTCTGACAGTCCAATGTTATTGGCTGTTTACTTATACAGTATTTTAGCAAACTGTAGCAAGGGATTCTAAAATAACCAGGCAAAGACCTCGACAGCTTTGATATAATGTACACTCCACTAGCGCCCCTTCAGGCTTTCATGTCAATTTTGTAATGAAAGGCGTTATGGTAGTTAAAATGTTCCGTTAATACAGACTTACCATTTTATGCTCTCTTTATTTAGGACGGATATTTTATTCCGAAAGAGTGTCATAGGCGCACTTTACATTATGTCAATGCAACTAGAATATACAGGGTGTTTCCGAGGTGGTGTTACAAACTTTCAGTAATGATGGCGAAGGGCACATGTGTCAATTTGAGATAACGAACCCTGGTCCGGAAATGACTGAGTCGAAAGTTACAAGCGAAAATATTTCTGTGGAAATGAAATAATTTTGTTCCTCTGTACACCTTATTTATGTGTATTTATCTGTACATCTTACACATACTGTATTCATCTGACGTTGTTTACGTTGTCTACTTACAGTATTCCATTCAATGCGTTGTCTGAGGGATGGGGACAGGAAACTACACTAAAGCAATGCAGATAGCGTAATGTGTAACGGACATGGTCGGTCTTGATATGCACGTCTGTAGACAGCAGTGTATGTGTACAAGTTGCAGTGTCCAGTCGATCAGTCCTAGTGAAATGGAGGAGTACACGAGAGCGGAATAAGCAGACATGATTTTCGAATACGGATGAGCCAATGGGAACAGCAGAAAAGTTCACAGATTGAATCGGGACAAGTACCCACGTAGGAGATATCCGGCCCATATCATTTTTCCACGACTGTTCCAAAAGTTAAGGGAAGAAGGGCACGTGGTGCCAAATTACAATTCCATTTCCACACAACTATTTTTGCTTATAACTTTCGATTCAGTCATTTCCGTACCATGGTTCCATATCTCAAATTGATACATGTGCCCTTCGCCATCATCCCTGAAAGTTTGTAACACCACCTCGGAAACAGCCTGTATATTGAAAGGTACGTCTTGATTCTTCACCAAAACGTATTTTTCAATTAACAGAAATAGTTCTCGTTGGTAAAATAATCTAGACCGTAATCAATAGATGTAAAATATACAAAGCAATCTTTAGGTATGTTATAGTATATTAATCATAACTTCTTAAATTTTAATTAAAAAAAAAAGTTATTCAAGCATTCAGACTAAAATCTTATTTTCCCCCTCCATACCTACTGCTGATATTGGCATGGTGCGTGAAAAGTCACATGACAGATATTGCCTCCTTTACTGTAACTAACTGAGAACATCATTGGACCAAAGTCCTACAAATGAGGTCGAAGTGTTAAAAATGTAATCTGTACTAGTAGGTTAATAAAACTGTAACCAAAATTTTTCTGGTAATTTCAGTTTTTATACAAATAATTGTTGTGAACATGTACACTGAACTATCCTGAAACCGAGCATTGCATTGTTTGAAATTTTTGTTTGTATCTCTATGCCTATATGTATGTTATCTTTTCACTCGATAATAGCTGAATCGATTTCTATGAAAATTATGTGAAATAAGTTAGTTCCCACTTCGATTTTAGGCCACATGGCATCAAGAATACTTCCTTTGAAAGATGGGTTATAATGGGACCTAAAGTAAATAAATCAAAATATCTCGATTATTATGATTTTTAGGATAATATTACGTAACTAAAGTTTCTTTAAAATGTTTCCGACAAGTTTCATTCCATGCAAAATGTTGATAGGACTGATATTGAATGAGATAATTATGTTTTAAATAGCAATGGGTTTTATGTAATTGCCGCCCAATCAGACATTACAATAATTACTCTGCGTTTATTTAAGGCGGCTTTGCAAGATTAATGAGCGATATCATAGTCTAGAATATACAGTTAAGAAGCTTGAGTTGTTGAGGGTACTAAAAACAAAAGACTGTTCTGGTACTATTTCGCATTGTCTGTAATGAAGCGATAGTAGCGATCTTTGTGGTTAGCAGCTATCTATGGCTGCATATTCCCTACGTATTAAGCTTCGTGACTGTATATACTAGACTGTGGCGATATCTAGTAATTTAAAAAAAGAGAGTACACCAAATTATAGACTTTAAATAGTATTTTCAGATACAGATCAGGCATTAAAAGGCATTCTTTTTTAAAAATTCAGATCAAGTTCCAGGTTGTATTTCATTGGTATTGTCAGCGTGACGTAATGAATAACAGTGTATACTAGATTGCGAGATGGTCTAGGTTGGAATCTCTATGCTGACATAATATTCTTCTTTTTTATTTTACTTAAATATATACTATCATAAAATTAATGTTTAAATTATCATGATATTATTATATTCTTTTCTTTGTTTCAGTAATTATTACATATAATTTTCCCTTTTAAAAAGCTTAGGAGACTGATAATCCACTACAAACGATAAATGCATATATTTAAACATATGCAAATAATATTTATGAACAAATTAGTAAACATCTACAGACGCCATCTAGTTCACAACAATAGAACCATTACTCAACAATAGTACATAGGCCTTCGGATTTCACCTAAAAGATTAACTCGCGATATGACCAGAGATGTTAAAGCGAGTATAAATAACAGCGAGAAAAAGTCAACAAAAGAGTACCAATATGATGATAATATGAAATAACATTGCAGAAAATAAAAAAGTAGGCCTATAAAAGAAATATAAATGTGAATGTGCCAAGGTCCTCGGCGTTCTATTGTACATCGTATAATGCAATACACAATAGAAAGATTAATGTAATACGATGGGTATTTTAAATAGAGTGTAATATAAACACCTGGAAATGAATGACAAATGCTTCAATGCAGATGGCTATTTCTAGATATATTCAACAAATAAGCTACGTAATGAAAAATATACTACAAATATTGTAAAATCATAGTAGATAGTTTTATTAAAGCCATTAGGTAGATTATTGTTTAGTATGACAAGATAAAATGTATTTATAATTGAATTTGTTACGTTTTCATGAAATCTAGTTAACAAAAGCTATAAAAACCAGAAAATACGTGGAAATAGGAAATTAAGTACATGTGAAAAATAAATACATATGATATAGACCTATGTACGCATGAAACTCATTTCAATGAAAGGCATCCTTCTAAACTGTATCTTAGGCCTAAGACTAATGCGTTTAAAATACTGTATTTCATTCTATTTTCATAAAGTCCGCAAATGCCTACATACCGTAAAGGGGGATATTTCGGACGCAGGGGTAACATCTTGATTTTATGCCTTCACAACATTAAAAATGAGAATGCCTACATGACAAAAATGTTATAGGTTACCCTTTAATAATGATTATTGTACGATTGGATTTGTTCGATTATAATATTGAGGCCATCAGAACATAGTGATCTAAGTAGCATGGGGTATTTTCTGAGATATTTAACTCTGAAAGTTGGGACGCCAAATTAGGAAAAAATTCCTAAAACTTAAATTTTACGTTTTCCGTAAATTTATCGCCTTCGCGGGAAACGTATTCGATTGAAAACATTCGAATTTCGAGAGACAGCATTGTCACGAAGTACCTTACTATAATAATACCGGACAGCTGTATACTAGCAGTATTGACGTGAGTGCGAAATATCGCGGACCTGACATCTAGCGGAGCGGCGAGGAATTACGTCCACAAATACAAATAATATTATTAACATAGCGGGAATCGGACTATTGTTTAAAATGCGAGGTACTAATGTGGAATGATATACGAGACACTTAAGAAATGTTGAATAATATTTAATGTAACATTGTTATTTTGCATCAAAGCTGCATATTATGAGAAACATTGCATACTTCGTATTATTTTCCGTAATTAATTGTTACATATTTATTCTTTGCTTTAGTGAGACAAAATTAATTCTGACATAAAAAATGAACAATTAAGCTTTATATACTCATTGCTGACAACTGCAAAGATAAAATTGATAGTAATCTGATGCTTGTAATAATTAGTAAAGGCATGTGGACAACAATAAAACTTAATTTGATAAAACCTTAAAATTTTCAATACATTTTAATTTCTATTCATTTATTAGGCTTAAATAAAAAGCTTATTTTCTATTGTTCTATCAACACAGAGACAAAAGCACTAGGCCTAATATAGTAATATGCGTTACAAGAACGGTATGTTGAAGTTTCAATGTTCGAGGAAAAGTTTGAAAAAGCGAAACATAGTTGAGCTTTTTTTATTTCCGAGAATTGAAAGAAAACATACCGCTCGTGTATCGTACATTATTTTGTGCGAAGATCGCTTATTACATACCTGAAAGAGGAATTTCTAATTAGTTGCAATGAAATCTCCATCTTGGTTTCTGTTCAATGACGGCAAATTTGCAAAACAAAAATATCTATCTTCAACATTGTTGCTTTAAAATGTTTTCTGTGTTTATTATACTCCAGCAGGTCGTGATATACGCCTGTCTTTTTTTTCCCAGTCTATGATGAGTCTGGAATCTTGTTGATTTTTTCACGACTTCCTTAATGTTACTTGCATCACGAATGCAGTAACTTTAGTGGAGTTGTAGAGTTTACTTAATTTTTGCAAATATTTAAAAACTATAATTAACAGTGCAATTCAGGTGAAATTGCAGTGGTAAGTTTCCAATTTATAATTATTACTATGTTAAACGTCTAAAAATAATATGTTAAAAGCCTAAAGCAGTAAAATCAATATGTCACTTAAGCGGTAAGCAGAGGGAAATTGTTATGTGTTAGGTTGGGAATACTGAATGTGGAATTTTAGACTTTCCACGGATTGGTTTTGTGTGGAAACCAAGCAAATACGCACGATCTCGCACAAAAGAATTTTGTTGACTCACGTTTTATGATTCCTCAGAAATCGGAAGTACGATTTGGAGCAATTTGTAATGCTGTAATTGTGTAGCAATTATAAACAGCACACATACACCCTGACATTTTAACACAGCACTAATTAATAAAACCTATGAACTAGCCCAGCAACAATATACATTGCAGTTGAATACAGCTTGTTTCACGGGTTTCACCACACCAACCGGTCGCCTAGGTAGCAGCACCAGCGTCGTTCTTGCGCAGAACTGCTAGCTGTCCGGTATTATTATAGTAGGGTATTTGTTGTCACCACCAAATAACATTCATTTGTCACTAAACTAATTTTCACACTAAACTGGAACCTTTCCACACTGTCTTCATCACTAGCTCCAAGACTCGCTCTCCTCGTTTTTCAAACTTTTCCTTGATTTTGTAAAAAGCACTTCTCAACATCGTATCGTAATATATTATTGTAAATGAAAATTATGCAGTTCTGCATACAATCCAGAAAAAGAAAGTTAGTCTTATTTCGATATATAGTAAATTATTATTTTTAAAACATATCTTTTAAGAATAAACTATAAACAGTAAATGCCAATCCAACCTTTATCCGTTAATTTTACTACAGAAAAATGTATTAAAAATTTGTTAAAAAAGCAGAAAGATTACCCAACTAAATTGTTGTTTAAACACTTCAAAGTTTTCAATATTAAACAAATGTATTATTTTATTTTATTAAAATATTTTCATAGAAATTTTAATAACTTTGAAGGGTATATACATAAATATAGAACTAAAAATATGAATTCTCTGCGTTTGTCTGAACCAAAATGTAAAACCAATGCAGCTTTTTATCATAGCATGAGTCAAGGTCCCAGATTATTAGAACAAACTTTATCCCAATAGTATTTTAACCACGAATCCTCTCCAAATTAATAAAAAAATAAATAAAAAAAATTGTATTGGATTTATAGTTTGGGTTTAAACATATTAAACACTTTTTAATCTGTAGTCACTCTCAATTTTAATTTTATTTTTGTTTTGTATTGGAATCCCCTCCTGAGCACGAGTCTTACTCATTCAGGAGTGGCTAGTTTATCTTTCATTGTATTTATTAACTTGTATTCATTTCAAACTTACTAGCAATAAAATAAATAAATAAAACATTATAAACTTAATTGTTACGAAATCCATAAAACATATGAGAAAGTTTATACCATCTTAGTAACAATCGTCATGTTTATTTGACACCAAAACGATAGTGTTTCCAGACATCCTGAAACTCACTTTCCTTCTGTGTCTACTACTGCATAAGATATACTGAGGAATACATTTATTTGTTCGGTTTGTAAATATAATTTTTCAGTCGATCGCGGCACTACAGAAAAATGTTACGACGAACGACACAAAGATGCTGTCTCGTAAAATAATTGATAGGTGCTTCACGAGCGATTGCATGGATGACAATGAAATGAATGTATTTCTCTTCTGAGTGCTGGTGCCATAATAGAGTGCAATCATTTTGGATACGATACGTTAAAAGCTCCATTACAATGAAATATAGCTTTAGTGAAATTAAGTGAACGGATTGCTATGAGTTGCAGTTGAAAGTTCATGATATTTCAAGCCAGATAAAATACAATTCACATTTAGGAAAATCAGTATTTTTGCTGCCATGATCAGTGCGACTTCAAACGTGGGGAGACCTAAAAAATATTATTTTCTAACAAGGTTAAAAAGTCCCGTTGTGTTGAAAATTTCGGAAACCATGAGTAAAAATGAACGTTAACCATTCCTATTAGAAAGTAGCCCTATAATACAGGGTGACCCATTGCTTTATCTACCGCTGTTATAAGATTTTTTAGAATATTCTCTCTGTTTTTTTGGGTCATATTAATGAATTTTAGATCAATATTTTTCAGCATCATTTATATCTAATCGTACCAAGATAATCGTTTGCCTTGAATATCTCTCTCGAATCAGGTTTATTATCAACACTTATAAATAGTTTTTATAGTAGAAGGTGGAAATATGGGCTAGGAGTGGTAATATGGGCTACCTCGTTTTTTACTATACATGGTGTTGTTACCCAGCGAAAAATCTCTAAAACTACATCTCGTGTCCATCAATCTGCGTGCACAAAGAGACAAACCAGTTGCCTTTGTGGTGTGGATGTGGTGTGTTCTTTGTGTTTTTCATCAATTTCAAAGTTTTTGCAGGTATGTAGTTTCAATTGTATTGAAAGAAATATATTTCGTATTTAGAAATCACGCTTGATGTGTTGCACTGATTAATAATAGCTCTATCGCATTGCATAAGAGTAATATTTATTAAGGACAACAATTGCCATCATAATCTTAGAAACCTTTATGAGTCGATGTTTCTAATATGGGCTACCGCTATGTGTCAAATATGGGATAGGTAGCCCATATTACCAGCACCAGGGGCGATTTCTCAGGGCATGCTATGCTTGCTGCGGAAGCCCAACATTTTCATAGAATGTGTATTTCTCAAAATGGCGTTACGTACATTAAAATTTATTTTGATTTTGGAATACTGTATAGGCGTAATACCATCCGCAGTTTTCCACCGCAAGTATCGCAACGCTTCCTCGTTTCTCGGAGCTACAGGAAAGACGTAGAAATAGCGAGAATATGATGCGCGCGCAAGTGCCTTCCTCCTTAGTCCGTCCTAGGCGCACATGGTTCTGTTATGTGTTGTTTGAAGCTCTGGTCCGAGAGCTACACCAACGACTATTTAACGTTACACAGAGCAGTACTGACAGCGGAATTTGCTGTGATTTGCGAGTGCAATGTAATTATTTGAGCGGAATTCATGTGTTTAGCTGCTGCATGCATTATTAATTCTTAAACATTAATTTGAAGTATTGCAATGAGTTCGGAATTGTGTGTTATTGAAACATTATTAAATCCATTTTCCCGAAGGACTATTCCAGAGAAGACAGACATTATAGAGAATATGTGCTCGTTGAGTGCAGCTCAATACAACAATGTGTATTGGTTGGCAGGGTCGAAAAAACTAAATAAACTGTTTTGTTGGCCATGTTTGTTATATTATATCGAACTTCTACATCTGATAAGCGAATATGACCCATGACTCATAATGATTTCGTAATTATAAAATAAATTATTTATATGAGTCTGATTATTTTTATTAATTATGAACTATTATATCCTCCCATCTTCCCTATGAATAAAAGAGCAAGCCTAACTTTCGTGACTAGCATTCGCTCCTGACCAGCACACTAACACGTCCCGTATTTTCACTATCATTATTTACGTTATTTGTTACAGAATATTGCTGTTGATGTGACAAGGTTTCCTACTGTTCTCCAACCAGGAGATCAACCGTGAAAGGAATGTGCTTACTATTGCGTCATCTATTGGAGCGAAGTAGATAGATAATATTACCTTTATAACATCAGCTTAAAAACATGCGCTCTCCTGCATATGTTATTTTCTGTATGGAGGGATTAAAAGACCAGGAGATTAACCGTGATCTAATTTTGTAACTAGGGTAGTATAAGTATGTGTGTATCAGTTTTATCGTTTGTGCTTTGAGAGTTAGCCAATGGAGATGCGTGTACCCAGGTGTGTGGCCGTATGACATCAACATTCATTCGCAGCATAACCCCGCTGCGTCTCATTCCCCTGAGACTTTCTCCTGGTTGGAGTACAGTACTTATATTTCTTTGTTTTTTCCAATTTTATTTTCAAATTTTTGTGGTAGCCTATATTTACACCCCACACCTATAGAGGACCAGTTCGCCTTACTTTCAAAAAGTAATTATATGAAAATATTTATTGCAACTATTGACCTTTAAAACTCGAGAAATTGTTAATTGAATAATTACTCTGTATGTCAATAAACAGTAATAATATACCACACCATTTTTCATTCTTATGAGGAAAACAAAATGGTAGCCCATATTTCCACCTTTTCCTCTAGTATCATTTCTAAATATTCTATCTAGATCCTCTAATTGATATTGGAAAACAGTCCATTTGCGTGGAAAGTACTGTATCTTGTTTTTTATGTCTGAAATTTGTGATTCTTTTCATCTGTGTGTTGAAACGGGTTTAATATTGCCTCTCAGATAATACATATTGCTCATAGTTTAACAACCAGTCTAATTAATTGCTCTTTCTAGTTATTCCAGTTCACAGAAGAAACTTGCAAACGACGTGTGTTCAAAGATATTACATACAGCGAGTTGAGTCCTTACCTGTAACGACGTGCAGATCTCGGGGGCTCAGTAGGGCGTCCCAGTCTGGAACAGAGAGAAGCACACCTCAGTGACGTCAGAAATTTCATTGCTTGGCAAACATGACGTTCACGAGTAAACACGACCTACATCAAACCTCTGAAAATCCTTTACTAGTAAACTTGGTTGAAGCCATGTGACTATCGACCTTGAGGCACGTATCCTTCACAAAGCAAGAGTTGCAACTCACACAAGAGTAAAATATACTCTATTTACAAGACTGACTGGACAACAAATCAAACCTTTAAAGAGGAAATACATCACACATATCAAAATATTTCATTTATAAATTCGTTTTAGAGAGACAGACAGAAAAGAGAATATCACAATTTCGAAACGGTCATAATAAAAGTGTCCGTTGTGCAGAATGAGTCAGGTGGACCCAAAAATGTTAAATAAATCTGTATTAAAATAAGGCCTTCCTTGGAGTGAGTTAACGAAAAAGAAAACCACGCAGAGCTGAATCCTTATCACGTAATGATAATATGAATAATTTCGCATTATTTTGAAAGAATAAATAGCTGAAGGTGCAAAAATATGGCACCTGTGGAGTAACGGTCAGCGCGTCTGGCCGCGAAACCAGGTGGCCCGGGTTCGAATCCATGTTGGGTCAAGTTACCTGGCTGGGGTTTTTCCGGGGTTTTCCCTCAACCCAATAAGAGCAAATGCTGGGTTAACTTTCGGTGCTGGACCCCGGACTCATTTCACCGGCATTATCACCTTCATTTCATTCAGACGCTAAATAACCTAGATGTTGATACAGCGTCGTAAAATAACCCAATATAAAAATATGGCCCAAAATAAATAAGTTATATCGAAGTTCAACCACGTCGCATTTGCAGCTCTATGAGAAAATAATTTCATTGACGACATTGTTATAAGTTATTTCAATAGTTTCTCAGAAAGGTAGTGTTCAGTATTCTAGAAAAATAATTTATCGTTGAGTATTCTTTTCGTCCATACGCAGTTGGTGAAATGGCAGAGATAATGTGGAAGCAGTATGCGAATTTTATCAAGAAGAATTTTTATAAAAATTCACTATCAAAACATACAATATTAATTAACCTTGATGAGTAAATGCAGGTCAACTGGCTCAGTTTTGTGTCAACGCAAAGAAGTGAGAGGAGAAAAACAGCTACTGATAATGCACACATGTGTATATGGTGTTAAAAAAATACATTCTGCTAAGAAAAGCCACCGACGGACAGCCAAGGAATTAAATCTGAAGACATTGAGCGAAAGATCCATACGCAAGGATTAGTAGACAGTTGTTACAATATGTATACCGTGTACATTTTACTGAATGGTATGTTTTGTACGAATATAGCGAGAGAGTTTTGGCAGGAATACAAAAATAATCTAATAAATTGGACGGAAAATAAATGTTCATTGCGAATGAGTCGTCAAAATTAAACTGTGTCTAAAAACTGAGGAAATAGGAAAGAAAACTTTATTTTCAAAGTACGATATTAATAAAATGAATTATCTATGATTATATACATTCATTTTTTTCTAATTGAACATTTCGTCAGACAAAAATATTAAGAATTAAACATGTCTACACAGGATATTATTACAATTTAAAATATTTATTTTTTAAATAATTGATTAAATGGCGATCATACTCGTGTTAGGGGAGAGTCGGGTAGTATCGGACATCGGGTAGTATCGGACAGTGCGTTTCTTTCATCTACCACCATATGGTAGTACCTGAATGACATGGTTACGTTTCTCTATGCGACATCACAAAAACGTAACCATGTCAATCAGGTACTATCATCGTCTAATAGATGAAAGAAACTCACTGTCCGATATTACCCGATGTCCGATTCTACCCGACTCTCCCCTAATTGTGTAAGCATGTGCGGCTTACAGCTGTTTCTGTGCTTCTTCACACCATCCTCAGAGCCTACTAGATCTCGGCGTGATCTCGAACTTCGCTGCCTGTTGTGTGGGTGCGTTCGATTGTTGAAAAGTGTTGAAATGTGATGTCAAATAGTGAGTGTGTTCTGAAATTGATCTGTGTGTTGAGAATTTGATCAGGGTGTGTTTAAGTGTGTCTGTATATTTCATATTGTTCCAGTGTGTCGAGTTTTTGGTTTTGGGTTGTATGTGTAGGATTTCCATGTCCATGTCAGATCAGAACACACACACTATTTCACACCACATTTCAACACTTTTCAACAATCGAACGCACCCACACAACAGGCAGCGAAGTTCGAGATGACGCCGAGATCTAGTAGGCTCTGAGGATGGTGTGAAGTAACACCGAAACAGCTGTAAGCTGCACATGCTTACACAATTAACACGAGTAAGATCGCCATTTAATCAATTATTCATATTCAAGTGTTAAAAGTAGTGTACGAAAGATTCAACATGGATTTTTTTTTTGTTAAACACTTCATTTTTTTTTGTATGTTAAATTGAGAAATGTGTTTTTAAAATCGTTTTTGCTATAAAAATTCAAAGTGAAGTATCACGGCAGAAGAACTCAGATCTCTCCGTCTTAAGGAATTAGCTTTCAATCATTCAATAAATTACGACTATTCAAACCGGAGGCGGTTTTTGCCATCATTCACTAGAACCTTCCTGACACTTCTGTCTTCGGCTGTCTTGATTGTCTCGTACTAAGTGGAAATCATTGTGTACTTGGCCCTTCGATCGAACTCGTGGTCTACTAAGAGCCCTTTTACTTCTTGGGTAGCTCTCTTTATTCCACGAAATAGATTTGCATGGTCTCGACGCAAAAAGGGATTAGCTGTCTTTAGTTGTTGTACATCTTCTTTGCAACACGTATTTGATGTCAACAAAAATAATTATTTTTGCATGCTATGCCATATGCTATAGTTTTCTACTATTCTGTATTATTACTTATTTTAATTTGTAGAATTTATTATTGATCAACTTTTACAACGTACATTGGAAATATATTTTATCGTTCTATATAGACGACTGAGAAAACTAAAATATTAAAAGCATTAAGCATTTGATATACTTGTATTCCTGGTTGTAGACAGAAACATGAATTATGTATCAAATGATAACATATAAGCATACACGCAACAACGAAAATCGTTATGAAGTGTCAGAAAAATAGAGAATCCTGGCAAACATGAAAATGTTACGCATAGCGCCTCTCTGAAAACACGCTTCAGTTACTCACAGCGAAATAAACATGACATTCAATATCTTCACATCTATCGTGGCTGAATTATTTAACTAAGCTCGCTTTCAGAAGAATGAGTGTGGTTGATTTTAAAATCCGACAGCGCTGCAGCGAGAGCGCAAAAATAAAATAACATTTATGGAAAATATGGGTTATTAAACCAGTATTTCATACGAATTTGCTCGAGCATGAAAAACACAGAGATAAGTGAAATACAAGCAAAATAAAAAACAACATGTTAAAACATCAAGAAAACTGACATTTTTGGAACAACTGGAAACTGCTGTTTTTCATAACACATTGTTGGTTAGAAAGTTCTTCTTTGCAACGCGTACGGCAAAAACATTGTTACGATACATTTTCCGTACGAATACCGCAAAATTGTCATAAATTACTATGACGAAACATCATGAAAACTATCACGCCTCAATATCAACACATCGCATCGCCAACTATGAACACAGAACTTGAATCAATGCCTCCTAAAAATGCTAACAGACAGTCTTCTGTTATTTATAGTCGCTTTAACATCTCTGATCATATCGCGAGTTAATTTTTTGAGTGAAATCCGAAGGCGTGTGTACTAGTGTTGAGACTGGTTCTATTGTTGTGAACTAGATGGCGACTGTATATGCATTACTGAACTGTTATGAATATGATTTTGGTGATGAATGAAGATCAGCTAGCAGTCGACACAGCGGAAATATAACACATAAATTAATACATCTAGGTACATTATGTACTCAAATAAAATGAATTGGACCGATGAAATAATAAATCCGTCATTATCTGTAATGTCTAGACTCCTTTATAATGAGAGTTGAGACGTTGACCCCATCAACAATTAAAATATGTAATGATTTGATACCACTGAAAATGGAAAAACAAAACTCCTATGAGAAGTAAAACCATATGTCTATTGTATACAAATATTAAACGAATTTGATACACAATTTTTTTAATGTATTACATTGTTCTATAATATAATTTATTACATATAAAACATAAAAAATATTATGACAGCTAGTTTATCACTGAGAAATAAGGAAAAGTTAACTTGAATTTATTTGAAGCAAAGCGTTACTGGATTATGCATTAAGGTAGGCGATGTTTGGATCCTGTGTCTTAACTCTTGTATTCAATTACTATCAGCGTGTGCTCTAGCGCTTTAAAGTGGAACTAAACGCCGACGTTGTTGGTTAAAGTAGTTAAGAGTTTTGTTAGAGGTTATTTTATTATTTTTGGGTGAAATCAATTTGTCCTTTCAAATACCTTTGACTTCAACATGTTTATGTATTTCTAATTTTGCTTTATGTGGTATGCCATTTTTGGCTGGATTTTATTCAAAGGAATTAATTTTGAAAATGGTAATCGAGCTCTTGATTTGGGATCAAATCCGCATTCAAATGGTGATTTTTTTCTCGGTCTTCAATTTTTTTTTTTTTTGATAGCAGCATGAACAAGAAAAACAGAACAGGAAAATTCGTTCAGTGTCCATTCTATAATAAATCCCTATTAGGAAAATTCTATGTGAATTAATTAACCTATTGCAGACTATTGAGATTTTTATAGGCTAAGAGTCACGGTCTACTAATATTACATAGTCTATAGTAGCTCTTTTATAACGTCATGATTGTTGTGATTGTGAATGTTGCTGAGAAATTACATTTTAACCAGTTACTTTTTAACCGTGGTTTCGTAACCCATGGTCACTACATTTTTAACCTTGGTTGATGCACTTCGACATAAGTCTGTGCTTTCATTTCAACTCATTCAAAACATAGAATCAACACAAAAGATCACGTGACATGAACAAAAGTCTCAATGAATTTCGGGGAATAATGTATACAGATTAAGTTCTTAAATTTTTGCACGGGTCTTACTTTTACAAACGTCCAACGTGTTCGAGTAGGTATTGAGTCTACCATGGGAGATTATGAGAGGAAATGGACCTGTCAGGACTGTTACTAAGAGCTATAATTGCATTGCACAACTGGTTTTATACCTACTCAGTGGAGTGCATTTTTGTTAATGGATATCGGTTAAGGTATGAATAATATATATGGTAGCCATCAGCAACACAACTTCTGACAGTGATCGAGAGGGGAACCAGCGAATAGGAATTATAAAGAATGGACACTGAGCGAATTTTCCTGTGTTTTGTTTCTCTGTGCGCCAGCGTTTAGTTCTACTTTCAAGCGCTAGAGGTTAGTGTAATCGAGCATACCCTAAGATAATAATTGAGTATAGAGTTGAGACACAGGATCCAAACATCGCCTACCTTATTGCATAATTCAATAACGCTTGGCTTCAAATAAATTCAAGTTAACAGCTTTTCTTATTTCTCAATGACAAACTAGTAGTAATAATAATTTTTCATATTTCAGATATAATAAGTTATATTATAAAATAATATAATACATTATAAAATTATGTATCAAATTCGTTTAATATTTGTATATAATATAATATAGGTATATGGTTTTACTTCTCGTAAGAGTTTTGTTTTTCCATTTTCATTGCTATCAAATCATTACATATTTTAATTGTTGTTGGGGTCAACGTCTCAACTCTCATTATAAAGGAACTCTAGAGTCTAGACATTACAGTTAATGACGGATTTATTATTTTATGGATCCAATTTATTTTGAGTACATAATGTACCTAGATGTATTAATTATGTGTGTTATGTTTCTGCTGTGTCGACTGCTAGCTGGTGTGATGTCAGCGCCAACTCTAGGGAGAAAGCAGAATCTCACGCTCTAGCTGGCTTGAAGGTCATTGAAATCAGTCCGGCTACATCAAAGGTACCGACGCGAAGTGTCCATTCTTTATAATCCCTATTCGCTGGGGTAACTGCGCAATTATCAAATTTCATCGGAGAATTGGGATTGGTGGGGAATAGTATGTTTCATGCAACAATAACTGTATCTGTGTGAACCAATTTTTTTTCTGTGAACAATAACGATGCTACTACTCATTCAGTAGCAAATCACAGAATATCACGAAATACAATTTTTATAGGTCTATATATCGGTATATTTTTACTTGTTACAAAAATGATCTGATACTTATATTTTAGAAGCCATATCCATAGGGAATCCTCAATGGTGTCTATTTCTTTGAGCTAAAATAGTCGGAGATTTGTCAATTTCTAAAAGGAAAACAGAGGTTACACATAACTTATTTGACGTATGATTTGTTAACATACCGTATTTACTCGCGTATAACTCACACGTTTTTTTTTACCAAAAATACGGGGTGGGGGAAATTCGAGTGCGTGTTATATGCGAGGATTTTTTATGGGAAAGACTGTGTTGGAAAAGAAAACATTTAAGACACTTATATGCTTATTTATTCTAATATCCGCATACAGGTCTAATACGCTGACTGCCGTCCTCATCAATACAAAATGGATGTTTTCACAACCCAGATGGTCACTGCATGTGTATGTTGTGCAGCAAAGAGTGTGGAAGCTGTCGTGTGACGGACTGTATCGAAGAACGGTCTCTTGAACGAAATTCTACCAAGACTAATGTGGAGCTAGAGAGAGTAAACTATCAGTGTTAAATATAATTATACACATTACGCTCTTTCGTACTTATAATAATGATAGTAATAATAATAATAATAATAATAATAATAATAATAATAATAATAATAATAATAATCTATACTAATAATAAATCTGTAGCCGAAATTTTTCTGGTAATTTTCGATTTTCCAAAAATAATTGGTCCTAACATATATAATTAACCACCCTGAAACCGAAAATAGCTTTTTTGAAATTTTTGTTTGTATGTCTGTCTGTCTGTATGTTTGTTACCTTTTCACGCGATAATGGCTGAACGGATTTCGATGAAAATTGGAATATAAATTAAGTTCGTTGCAACTTAGATTTTAGGCTATATGTCATTCAAAATACATTATTTAAAAGGGGGGTTATAAGGAGGCCTGAATTAAATAAATCGAAATATCTCGCTTATTATTGATTTTTGTGAAAATGTTACATACCAATGTTTCTTTAAAAATAATTTGCGATAAGTTTTATTCCTTGAAAAAGTTTGATAGGACTGATATTTAATGAGATAAATGAGTTTTAAATTAAAATAACTGCCATCTAAGGCCGTGTAATGAATTAAAAAACAAATGACTTCGTCTATAAGGGGCCTTGGACAACAACAATCGAAAGCTATGAAAGATAGCCTACAGATAATGTTTCTGCGTTTCTATGAAGTAATATCGGAAGCTAAATTAACCGATTTGTATAATTAATTATTAATTCACTATTGGAAAGTGTAGTTTCTCTAGATGGACATAATGCTATAATGTTGTTTCTCTAGATGGACATAATGCTATAATGTTATCACAGTAACTCCTGAGTGAATCGAGGACAGGTAAGATTAAAATAGATTCTTATGCACAGAAAACTTGATAGGCTATTCTGTATATTCGTTTCCTGTATTTCCTAAACTAATTTTTATGACCAAATGAGTGGTCTCTGGATCAAAATGATCGCATTTTAATTTTTTGGATTCAATTTAAATTAAGTAACATAATAAACGATTTATCCTTCTATCAAACACGAATGTTCCCTGGATCAAATGTCCTATTTTAATTATATAATTAATTTATATTTATTTCTAACGGGTGCAGCGGAGCGCACGGGTACGGCTAGTAATAATAATAAAACTGTTATTTTATCGGGTTAAGAAGTGCTTATAATAGCTACAGACTTAAGATTATGTGCAGCATACGTTTACCGTTATTAAATATTAAGAAGCGATTATTATTATTATTATTATTATTATTATTATTATTATTATTATTATTTATTATTACTATTATTATTAAAATTAGGGAAAACACGGAAATTTTACTTGAAGCAAGTAAAGCGATAGGTTTGGAAGTAAATCTCGAAAAGACAAAGTATATGATTATGTCTCGTGACCAGAATATTGCACGAAATGGAAATATAAAAATTGGAGATTTATCCTTCGAAGAGGTAGAAAAATCAAAATATCTTGGAGCAACAGTAACAAATATAAATGACCTCGCAAGAAAATTATACGCAGAATAAATATGGGAAATGCCTGTTATTATTCGATTAAGAAGCTTTTGTCATCTAGTCTGCTGTCAAAAAATCTGAAAGTTAGAATTTATAAAACAGTTATATTACCGGTTGTTCTGCATGGTTGTGAAACTTGGACTTTCACTTTGAGAGAGGAACAGAGGTTAAGGGTGTTTGAGAATAAGATTCTTACGAAAATATTTGGGTTAAGAGGGATGAAGTTATAGAAGAATGGAGAAAGTTACACAACGCAGAACTGCACGCATTGTATTCTTCACCTGACATAATTAGGAACATTAAATCCAGACGTTTCAGATGGGCAAGGCATGTAGCACGGATGGTCGAATCAAGAACTGCATATAGAGTGTTAGTTGGGAATCCGGAGGGAAAAATATCTTTGAGAAGGCTGAAATGTAGATGGGAGGATAATATTAAAATGGATTTGAGGGAGGTGGGATATGATGATAGGGACTGGATTAATCTTGCTCAGGATAGGGACCGATGGCGGACTTATGTGAGGGCGGCAATGAACCTGCGGGTTTTATAAAGTCATTTGTAAGTAAGTATATTACCAATATTATTATTATTATTATTAGTATTGAAAAGTAGTCCGTCATGGCATTTAAATTATCACTATTGCTGTAAAGGTCCATCTGTTTGAGAATAGGATCATTTAGTTTTTTTATAGTTTTATGACATTGCTAACAGTTAAACGACGCCCTAGGCCATATATGGACACAAATTTCGGTTACGTGAGGCACTCGATTTGAAATAGTTTGTTAAATAGGAGAGGAGACTGCAGAGTAGGATGGGAAATATAAACTGCTGTGACCTGCGTCACCTTATCGTAATCGCTAAGGCGGTCGGTGGCGAATTATTAGGAAAGCGCTTGGTTTACGTGAGAGACTCCAAAACTTTTATTCAATTTGGCAAATTAATTCGTCAGCTTTAATCATAAACCTCTTTACTATTTCTCCATCATTGAATTGATTTAAATCACAGGCGAGAAACTGCGTAATTAGCTAATAATATTCCATCACGTTGTCTACGTTTATTTCCTTGCATATTCTGGCGTTTATCAAGATTACTTAATAGATTTGCACGTTCTCGACCTAAAATAATTTGAGAAAATCATATTTCGTTTTCTACGCACATTTATTTTTTTATATAATTTTCTTTTGGAAATAATACGTACAAACAACATTTAATTCCTCGTACCTTTTAATGCAGCGTGTTTAAGGTATAATGTCGTATTTAGTATACTATGAAAATGTTAAGATCATACATTTTCTTCGGAATAGTATGAAAAAGTAACATTTAATTTGTCTTACCTTCTAGTTCAGCATGTCCTTTATGACATAAGGAGTAATGTCGTTGTATATTATATTTATTAATGCCTAATAGGATTTTCGAGCATAACATACATCGTATGTTCTCCCCTTCTAAACAGCAAAAAAACTCTCCCTCCCATTTCTCATGAAATAATCGTTTTCTAACACGTACACACTGCTTTGATAATGCCATTATGCCACCACTGATATTGCTTATGAAACTGATATAGAACCTGCCCACGCCTAGGAGATACGTGAGGGAGGAACGGGGACTGTGAAGACGATTTCACTCAGAGCGATAAGCTCTGTGAAGGTCAGTGAGGCACTAATTCTCAAGTGATACACAATGCCCATCTATGCCGTAAGCCGTAATATTAATTTTATGATATTTTTGTCCTGTGATGTCCATTCTTCTCACTTCCATTTATAGGAAAAACTTTCCTATTGTCTAATATTCCACGTTACAGATGTGCTAGCTTCTATACATCCACTCCAAAATACATTGTTATTGTTGGACAAATAATAGTAATAGGCAGCGTTCGTTCGGCGTGGGTGGTATAAATGAGTCTTCATTGCACCAGTTCTACCCCGTAAAGAGCCACTAGAGATATGATGATGCAATAATTGGGATCAAAATAGCTGATGAAGAGGCTGTGCAATTGATAGATACTCTCACAAAGCAATCCAGCCGGTTCGTTGACGTTGTAGAGGAGCACATCCAATTGTGAATGGCGTCACAATAAAACGTGAGGCCATTGTGTTATGGGGACGAAGAGAGAATAGCCTACCTGCCGATCAGCCCGCATTTCTCTTTAGCGCATAATTCTTTTGAAATTTTAATATCATTAGAAACTCAATATGTATGCAAATACAGGTAATGAAGTATGCACTACAAGGACGCAAAAATTTACTACAATGTGTACTATAAATATACAATGTACCGTGCATGCAGGCTGTATTATATATTATAATAGCTTAAATGTCATATAGTTTTTTTTTTTACATACAGGAAAGATTCCTGTCAAAAGTTCTAAAAATATTTGTCTTTCTTTGTTTATTTTTTCTTTGATTAGGAAGGTGACATTGTGATACATTTTTGAACTCGTCTTAATGTGTGTAATCAATGTAACATGATTAAAGTATGAAGTCCTACTTGAAAAATTGGTGACGTCACGTATATCTTGTACTATAATGTAGTTATATGCATCAAATCTCCATAATAATGTCAGCCCCTCGTTCTAACATAACGCTCAAACACAAAAAATTCCTATACTTATCCAAACAAAATAGTAAATTATGCAACGAGCCTATAATGATAGTAATTAAGACGCAAGTATGTTTGTTTATGAAACGAGCGCAAGCGAGTTCCATAACTTTCATACGAGCGTCTTAATTACCATTATAGGCAAGTTTCATACGACTTTTTATGCTCGACCATATTTCTAACTTGAAATTATTCAGATGTATTCATTTTATTTGCATCTGACATAAGATCGGAAGTGATCTTGATCATAGCTCTTAAATTGTGAGATGTGCGCAGACGCGAAAGTAATGATTTTTTCCGAGGAACAATAATGTCATTGACCTTGATGTAATGTAACATGAACTAATTTTGATATAACCTGGAAATTGATTTAGAATTGAAAAACGAGATGATAAATTGATTTTATTTGAATATTATTTACAATTAACGCTAATTATTATAGTAACAGAACATAACCTTCTGCGACAGTATTGGATTTCCAGCCTCCGTGACGTTTCTCTCGTTGTCTTTCGATTGCATATCCGAGAATAATCGAAAACCTGAACTTTAATGAATAGGTGTACTTTAATGACGTGCATTAAAGGACTGCTACCAGGTGTATAATTACTACATTTCGGCATGGTCGAGCATAAATGTTATAATAGGTGCACAAGATAAATGGGACGCCCTGCATATGTAAAACATAGGATGTCGTGATGTACACCTCAGAAGAAATAAAAGTTAATTTCTAATGGAAATGAGTTGAGGATAGATAGTGCTTGAATTTGTCTGGTTCACAGATAGATCCAAGAACAATAACTGGATTCGTGCCAGAATCACTCTCAAGGCATCCAATTCAGAAATTAAGCTTAGTTTGAAGCTTTAACTCACTGTTCGAAAGAATGGTTGATAAATTGTTAAAGTATGAGTAGCTACATGATTTTGGAACTGTATAGAATTTCTCAGATAAAATGCTTTGGCGTGTTTGAAGCAGTCAACCGAATATCGACTACCCTCGGCATTCTAGACGCTTCCAGCCTACCCCCAACTCCACCAACATCACGAGATGAATTGCAGAGGGAGCAGAGGGTCGCCTTCTGACACCACTCCAGTTACTTGTCATTCTAATCGAGTTCTTCTCAATTTCTTTGTCGCCATGGGAACTTAATTATTTTCAAACAGAAAACTGCCACGCGACCCGCGAAAACTTTTAAATTAATCAAAACCCAGAGAAGCAACTCGTCTTATGTAAAGGTATTGGTGTCCTTTTATGAAACACTGGAGCACGTAATGCGAAGAAAAATGACGGAGAAGTAAAGTGGATTTTTTAATTAACAAAGGCCTAACTATGCTTCCGCCAATTAAGCAGCTCCTACCAAAGAAAATGGGGTTCCTTCTTATGCATAAAAAATATTTCAATGTAAAGTCATAGTAAATGGAATAGAGGTACAGAATTTCCAAGTAACGTTTAGTTTTAACATGTACGATAGCAATGGAAATTAAGGGGATAAAACCCAACATGTTTCCACTGAAATGAGTTACAGCTGGAATTCTTAAGTTCGTGGTATATCAAATTACTTCACAAAATACGCTTCATCAGCGCAATGGAAAAAAATTCAAGGGCAGTCATCAAAACCCAAAATGAAAAAAAAAAAAAAAATGACATTTTTCTTATATGCTCGACCATGCCGAAATGTAGTAATTATACACCTGATAGCAGCCCTTTAATGGACATCATTAAAGTACATCTATTCATTAAAGTTCAGGTCTTCCACCAATCAGAAAACACCATTGTAGCAATATGAAAGCGCAAGTATCGATTATTCTCGGATATGCAATCGAAAGACAACTAGCGAAACGTCACGGAGGCTGGAAATCCAATACTGTCGCAGAAGGTTATGTTCTGTTACTATAATAATTAGCGTTAATTGTAAATAATATTCAAATAAATTATAAATTCAATTTGTCATCTCGTTTTTCAACGTATAAATCAATTTCAAGGTTATATCAAGTTTAATCTTTATTTTACTCTCTAGATTATATCAAGGTCAATGACATTTGTTTCTCGGAAAAAATCAATACTTTCGCGTCTGCGCACATCTCACAATTTACGAAATATTGCACAAGGTGAGTTCCGCTCCCCAGTCAGATAATAATAACATGAATACTTATGAATAATTTCAAGTAAGAAATATGGTCGAGCATAAAAAGTCGTATGGAACTTGCCTATAATGGTATTTAAGACGCTGGTATGAAAATTATGAAACTCGCTTGCGTTCGTTTCATAAACATACTCGCGTCTTAATTACTACCATTATAGGCTCGTTGCATAATGTACTATTACAATTTATGAGAGCATGGTTCATTCTACGTAAGGATTAATTTTTTGGTCCTACAGAATTTATCTGTTACGGTAACAATTGTTATTAGAGGAGAAAAATTCCTTCCGGCGTCGGGGATTGAACTTCGGCATAGCTCAGTGGTTAGAGCGCTTGGTACGTAGAACCGAGGACCCGGGTTTCATCCCCGGCGCTGGAGCGAATTTTTCTTCTCTAATAACAATTGTTACCGTAACAGATAAATTCTGTAGGACCAAAAAATTAATCGTTACGTAGATTCTTCGTCCAACAGTGCATATACTGTGGAATCCCGGCCACCAAGTCACTCAATTGAGTGCACTCCTTGTATAATGGCAGTTGACTGAATATAATGTCAATATGTATGTCGAACATGGAGTAAGGCCACAAAGGGGGAAAATACTAGAGGAGGGAGATTCGATCCGGTGCTGTGGATTGAACTTCGGCGTAGCTCAGTGGTTAGAGCGCTTGGTACGTAGAACCAAGGACCCGGGTTCGATCCCCGGCGCCGGAGCGAATTTTTCTCCTCTAATAACAATGGCTCATTCTGCTTAATTTGGTGTTTGGTTTATTAAAATAGTCTAATATTTACTATTTTAATATATATTTTTTTAAATATTAGTGCAGGGACTACAGTGTGTTCACAATATCTGCGTTCGTTTCGTTTGTAACATTAGAAAATTCGATCATGTAACACCGTCACTAGAATTGTTGCCTTGGAATCCACTTAAAGAAAGAAGATTCTTCAAATCTTTCTTATTATTCTTTAAAACTATCCACACCTCCACACCCTCTTACCTAGCATCTCGTTTTGTTTACCTTTCACTACCTCTAACCCGGAACATGTACATTCTCTCTATTCCTCTGCACAGAATATTCTTCTACTCATCATCTTTCAGCATATCGATTTCACGCCTCTGGAATTCTTTCCCTGACAATGTCAGAGACTGTCGGACAATGTCAAAATTCAAATTTAAATTAAAGAATCACATTCTATAGTCGCGACGCTGTTATTCCCGGCGTGGCTCCTCCTCTTTGCTTACGTCCTAGAAAGTCAAGGCTCTATAAAGTCTAGGTAGGTAGTATCGTTCGCCATTTTTGTTCTTTCGTTGCCGAGCTACCAGACGAGGAATCTATTTGACATACCGTTAAACATTATCATGTCGTAGCTCCTATGATAATAAATCAAACGCACTGTAATTCAGCAAATAATTGAGGGGCAAATAACGTCCTCGTGTACTTTCTGTGAACGCCAACGAAAGAGCCAAAATGACGGGCGATGATATTAAGTATTTATCGAGCCTTAGGAAATACATAACGTCATCATCAGCGAATCACAAGACGCACACGTTTAAATGTAGCCGACCTGCAACGTGATTGGCTGCCGGAAATAAGAGCGAGGGGACTATAGTTCATGGAATTGTTTGTTGAACACCTGTCAGGTTGCGCAACTTCGGCTTAACCCATGACATATAGTAAATATTGTAGCTATGCTATTGTAAATTTGACAATTATTATGTAATGTATTGATTATTATTATTATTATTATTATTATTATCATTGTTATTATTATCATTATCATTTATCACTATCATCATTTCTATCTCTGTTCTCTTTCTTTTTCCTTGTATTAGCTCGATGAGAGCTCTATAGTGTTCTTTTGACCTTGTTGACCCTCTATAGGGCTTTAATTTAATTTGTATTATTTTCATCAGTGTTTGTATTTCTTTTTTGTATTTATATGTGCTATGTGGTAGGATGGAAGAGAAGGCCTTATGGCCTTAATCCTGTCAGATTAAATAAATAAATAAATAATAAAATGCGAAACCCTTATTAAGTTTTATGATTTTCCAAGAAAACTTCCACCTTGTTGTCAGCTCATCTTCCTAGCATTTGAAATACATACTTTTCTGGGATCCCTTATAAAATAGCCATGCCTACACTGTGCGCAAGTGAGAGCGTAACTACTACCTTCTTCTATTTCTGAAACCTGATAATTCGATTTCAATAGGGACCAGTCTTCTGTTTCGACCGCTGTACCACAGTTGCGGTTTCTGTACTGAGTTTGTATAAGAAGATTGTGTGTTTAGTTTGATAAAGGAAAAAAAAATCAGTTTTCTGTGGTCTGTGAAAAGTGTAAACTCCATTATGTCATATGAGAATTTGAGAGGTAAACTCGGTGAAACATTTGGATTTAAATTGAACGATTATGGAGAAGTGCTTGACAGAAAAAAAAGTTTTTTCGTGTTTAGTGATGCAGGAAACATTGTTATTAAACCTAGAGCGGCACTTAATTCGGAGCATGTGAATGCACTCACATGTTTAAAATCATGGATGAAGCAGTGTTAACTAGGTGAGTCTTCATACTTTTTGTTATTTATGTTTGACACAATAAATCATAAGCATTATAGTAAATATGTTAGTAAGTAATTAAAATAGTTTTTTCGTAATATAATGATACAATATATACAGATATACAACATTTAATACTTATGCTTATCACCGAACACAAGTTAAATTTAACAATAATTGTGTATTACAGTATATTAAAACATTTTTTCAACTCGATCAAAACTCGATTAATTGATTAAATTCAAATAGTTAATCGATTAAATATTTTTATCGAATGTTATGGTTTATTTAACGACGCTCACAACTGCAGAGGTTATATCAGCGTCGCCGGATGTGCCGGAATTTTGTCCCGCAGGAGTTCTTTTACATGCCAATACCTCTACTGACATGAGCCTGTCGCATTTAAGCACACTTAAATGCCATCGACCTGGCCCGGGATCGAACCCGCAACCTTGGGCATAGAAGGCCAGCGCTATACCAACTCGCCAACCAGGTCGACATTTTGATCGATCGACAGCACTAATTTATAAACTAAGTTGTAAGTAGATAACTAATTTTTCACAAATTTACATAAAACAAATGTATGTAGCCTATATTTTAATAATATCACGTCTATTTAACCAAGATTAGTGAAAATAGGCTATAGTAGTATATGTATAATTTGTGAATAATTTGTGGACATACAGTCTTACTAATAACCCGTGTATAGTTTTTATACGAGACTTATGCAGAGTTGAGACAGAAAACTTTACTAATAATCCATGCATAAGCAATATATGTATAAACAGGCTGTAACTATACAAAAAGAATTGCTTTGCTGAAGTTATATACACGAAACTCCTTGTTTAAGCGTTGTGTATATAGAGAAAAAAATGGCCGCCCCTCTAACAGCTGTTCGTACCGATTGTCATTTTATGATGATGGTTGCCTAGTAACCACAAAAGAACAAACCAAAGAGTACAGAATAATTAGAATAATATTGCTGTAGCTTGTACTCTTTGACCAAAATATAGTGTGGTAATGATTACAGCCAGTTGTACTATCGATACTTAACACGCCACTAGAGCGCTCTACTGGATGCAAAAGAGAACCTCAGATATTCTATTACCTTTCGTAACGAAGTAATGACGAAACTATGACGTAGCTGTGTAACAGTTATACTGTTATACACGACGTATGTAGTGATTAATAGTAAGGAATTTACACACGACGTACAGGGACATCATTTTATTTTTACTTCAATTTTTATTGTACCTGAGTTTTTTAATGTACTTCACTCCCACCCCCTCTACTAGTAAACTGCCAACCGTCCACCACACAGACCAAGGCCGCGTATGCAGTACTGAGTTAGTGAGTATAGTACGTTCCAGAAATATGTTCGCGTTTTCCAGTGACGAAAGAGCTTTTAATATTGAATCATATTTTCGCATAGGTACTGTCGTCCGTTTGCCTACGTCGCATCCCGGTTTCCCCCATCTGCTTCTGTTCGTCCCTTTGTAAAGTCTAGTAGCTGGGCTGTCTTAGCTCTTTTCTGAGAACATTAATTTCTGTTAGGAATGAATTGAGGACCGTTTTTACAAAACTTGCTAAATGAAAGAACTAAATTTTACAGGAGAGACAAAAAACAGAATGGAGACAAGTAGGTTATAGGTGCAATGATTACACGTTGACACACTACAATGAAGAGAAATAATTCAATTTTACTAAGATACTCGTGTAAAGGTGTGCCTTACGTTAACGAATCCACCAAAATCTCAATTTTGAAAATTTTGCAGTTAGCAAGTTTTGCAAAAATGATCCTCGTTAAGTAATAATAAAAGGGCCTCGTTAAGTAATTAACTGTCACGTTATCCCCCCCCCTTCTACGACCCTGCGACAAAACCACTTGAACGGACAGTAGATAGCATTTCCGAGTATTTTTATCTTTTCGGATCGGGCAGAAGTGAAGATTAAATTTACAGTACGTAAGGTACTCTTTTATAGAGTAGGTATAGAATTATTCCAACATGAGTTACTAGTACGAAGGAAGAAACTGGTAATTGGAACTAGGTACAATAGTCTATAGTGCGATAATATGCACAAAAGAACTGAAGCCTGTATCGAAATGAACGACCTCCATTTTCAAAAATGTGTTTAAATATTCATATTATGATTATTTTTTAATTTAACTTCATTCTCTATATTGTACGCTAATGTGCTGTAACAGTACAATATACACTGCATAATTAATAAGTTCGAATGGATAGCTCAGTTCGTGAGTAAAACCACTAAGTGTTAATACTGTACCGTATTTTGATTAAACAAAAACCTAATGAAAATTATCAAACTCAAAATTGCGATATTTTCTAGTTTACATAAATGGATGAACTACTTTTCTTCCCTCCTATACCTAGTAAAGTGATTTGTATTTTACGCCAGTATCATCGAACTCCAGTCTTGGAAGGGGGAGCAAGCGGTGTTTCCGTTCTAGACATTTAATCCAAAGATATATCCAGGTTAATATTAAAAATGTTAGTAAAAATAATATGATGTCCCTGTATAAACGAGCTACTCATTGTATAAGTATAAGGCAGTTAAACGTCTGTATAAAGAGTTTTTATTAGTAAGACCGTTAGTGTATACATAAAAACGCAGAGTCACTATGTAAGTACAAAGTGTAAAGAAATCCTTTATGTATTACTGTAACACATCAGTTGCTTTCGAAGTTTTCGGCTTATTTTTATGAGTGGAACACGGTCTAGAAGTAGAAGTTTCCCAGACGAGTTTTGCAACGATCTATATAATTATTTTCTTTTTTATTAAGATAAACAGAATACCCAGGAGAAACGTAGCGAGAAAGAATAAATCACATCTCAGAACCTACTGCATTTATTTTTATTGATGTTTACCACTTTCAGAAAGAGAAACTTAAAGAGTTTTGTTTACAGTCTAGTACATCTCGATACTACGAGAGTCATTTGTGGCGCGGACTACATCCAGGCGAAAACTGTGTTTCCTATAACACACGAGAGAGCATTTCTGGTGTCACCAGTGTTATCGCTTCCGCGTTTCGACGACGTAAATCCACCAAATCTGTCACAGGGGTGTCACAGACTCGATCCTCGATAAATCTCCCCAAAAAGAAGTCTAGTGTGGACTAGTACGTCTGTCTTCCTTCCACTAGAATGGATTTCATCGGGCTTCGTGTAAAGAAAGCCTGCACTCTATGGACATCATCCTAGGTAAAGCGTTCTTTCCTTGCTTTTTTGCTTTGAGATGAAACAGTACCTACCTCCTTCAATTGCTTGTCCCAGTGTAGGATGCTATCGCGTGTTCTGTCCCGTTCAGTGTGAAAACGGCGTTGCACTCGTTTGACTGACTACATATCAGCCGGCCACGAAACACAAGGCGCCTTTTCCTGTACAGCCTACGTCCCCAGATGAAGATTAAATTGCTCGTTTTTTCGCTCTCCAACAAAATGTTTCAGGATCTTGGCTTCATGCAATTCCTTCCGAAAAAAAAATCGAAAAATCGAAAGAGATTTGGGAGGACAAATTTAAAAGGTACGCAAAACGCGTCCTTGCAAGGGGTTGGGGGCTGTACAAAACTAAATATGTGAGATCCAAGCCTGTTGGCCACTAGTCTCACTCCGGGTTACGCTGCTCCACTGAAGGAGCTCTAGAAAATTTTGAAGGGGAAGCCGAAATTGGACGTAACCTCTTAGGTACCACATACGCGAGGGGGACGGAGATTTGATAACGTATTCGCGGGACGGGGCGACGAGGAGATGGCTGCTGTTTGCCGTTAGGATGGCAAGACGCTGTCATCTGTTGTTCGATGGCAAGGCATGTGAAGGCCGTCGGAAGAAGCGCCGTGAAATCTAAATCTGCAATTTGAGAGGTCCCTGTCCTTTCAAATTGCGACTAATTGAGTGACCTCGTACATTTAATAGACATTTATAGGTTCTGAACTAGGGCATACGTCGTTTACAAGAAAAGGGGAATATATATGGGGAAGGGCATATAGGTCCGTGGCCCATTTCTTATAGGGCTCATCCCGACATTTGTCTTACGCCTTAGAAAACCACGGAATACCTTAGGCAGGATGAGTTGTCTCATATAAGAGACTAGCCTATTTGGCTATTATGTAGGAGGTGATTGTTGTCATGAGCCTTGTTGAATCGTCTCAATTTAGAGACCAGCCATTTGGCTTTATGGTGGCTCAATTACGAAGAGAGGGGAGAGATGTAATTATTAGTTAATTTAGAGTAATTAGGGAGATTCATGAGGATATGAGTGCAGGTCCGTGGCCCATTTCTGTTAGGGCTCATCCCGACATTTGTCCCCTAACATCGGTACTCTTATGGATCCCAGACCCTTTAAAGTCTCAGTGGCTTTACGCCTCGGTTGCAAAATCTGTCACATTCATAAATGTATCTGTGGCAATATTGTAGATTCTTATGGCCACCATGCCTTAAGTTTTGTCATGAGTAAGGGGCGTCTCTCTCGTCATTCATCGCTCAATGACATCATTAAAAGAGCATTAACATCCTCAGGGGTTCCATCCATCTTAGAACCTTCCGGGATCAGCCGTTCAGACGGCAAAAGACCCGATGATCTGACTCTAGTCCAGTGGCGTGTAGGCAAATCCTTAATTTGGGATTCCACATGTGTGGATACACTGGCCCCTTCTCATCTGTCTTCAACCTCTAAGACACCAGGATGTGTAGCAGAAAGTGCCGCTGTCATTAGACACCATAAATATAAACATATTGCAGATAATTATATTTTTGTTCCTTTTGCGGCTGAAACGTTTGGATCATGGCGTAGTGAAGCCAAAGCTCTCATCTCCACCATAGGCAGAAGTTTAGTGCAGCTTTCTGGGGACCCTCGAAGCAGTCAATATCTACGTCAGCGGATTGGTACCGCCATTCAGCGCGGTAATGCAACAAGTATTCTGGCGTCCTTCCCCGAGTCCTCTTATTTAGATGAGATTTTCTTTCTTTAATTATTCGATTTATTTGTATTTTATTATAGAGAACCTCAGATATTCTATTACATTTAAATTGTGGATTTGTAATGCATATTTTAAATTTTGGATTTGTTATGTATAATATTTTAAATTTTGAATTTGTAAGGTACAATTTAAATTGTGGATTTGTAATGCATATTTTAAATTTTGGATTTGTTATGTATAATATTTTAAATTTTGAATTTGTAAGGTACAATTTAAATTGTGGATTTGTAATGCATATTTTAAATTTTGGATTTGTTATGTATAATATTTTAAATAGTGATAATTGAAACCCTATGTTAAGTTCCCTTAATAATTTCTTTCATTTCCAGTTTAAATATAATCTTATTTATGTTAGATAAACAGGGTACTGAGAAATTAATTTGTTGCAAAGTTTTAGGCCGTGGTAGTAGTCATGTTTCATACCGGCAGCCGTTGAACTTTTGTATTCTGTAAAATATAATATGTCTCTTCTCGTATTATAATTATGCCAATATATGTTGAAATGTTTCTTCTTCTTATGAAAGAAGGTTAATAATGTATATTTATATAATTGCAATGCAAGCAAGACTCGCAGCAACAATGTCGACAATCGCGACGAGGATGAAACATTTTATGTTTCTTCTCTCGCAAGAGTATGCGCATGCGTATAGCTCGCTATGAGTGCATACGATAAAACTTTTCGAGTTTCTCTTTTTAAAGTGAACACATCGAGGCAATAAAATAATGCTGTACTTTCTGAAATATAATTTTATCACTAGGTTTTTCCAGGACACGGTGTATTTAAATAAAATAAATATTGCTTGATCATTTAAAATTCGTACCTAAGTATAAAATAAGTTTCGAAATAAACATTACTAAAAATTAATTAAGTATTTTTGACATCACCATTTCAATCAAAATGCAGCGATGTCCCTTAATCAAGAAATACGAGTAGAAAATAAAATTGTCCAATTACCATATTCATATGATGCATGTATTCATCTGACATAGCTATAAGATGCAATAAGGTTCTAGACAAGCTTATACCTCTAGGCCAGCCGTGGCGAAAAGGCCATGGTGCGCCGAGCCACTGTGTAAGCTGCAACGTGCATAGCACCTATGGAGGGAGGCGGACAACCGAAGGGGAAGTTGTTTAGGACGTGTAACGAAGAAAGAAATGAACAAGAAAACATAGGACGCATTATCACAACCTAAAATTAACTGTCTTCAGAATGTCTCTGCGACAAAGTTTCAAAATCAGGAATTATGTCACTTACTGCCAATCGTAGTTGATCACGAAGGTATTTGTCTGTCAGTCGTGATCTAAATTTGATTTTTACTATTTTCATTGTTGAAAATAATTTTTCATAAACGTAAGTTGTAGCGAACATGGCTTCAACAGAGCAAGCGAAAGATCGAAGCTTCAAATAGGCCTATTTATTTTTTTCCAAAGATTTGAAAAGTTCAATATCTGTCAAGTCCTTACATCTAGCTTTCATTTAACGTCACATTGTAAATCTGTGAGTTTAAATTGAAAATCTAACTGCATTATTCGTACATCTGCTGTAAAAGAATCGACGTACAGAGATGATAATGATAATAATAATAATAATAATAATAATAATAATAATAATAATAATAACACTTAACCTTTTAATGTTTCATCAGTAACATGTAGTAACTTATAATGCCGTTTTATGTTATACAACCGTTTTCCTAGTAATATTTGTGAACAAATCATACATTTAATATTTTCATCATATTGTAAGCAAAAGAATGCATCCTCCCATCCTACTTGAAACTTTCGTTTTTTATAGAGGTACATGGTTTCGAGAGAGATATTGCGACGATACGCCACTCGCAGGTCAGAGACAAATACAAATAGAACGGAGTTTGACTCCAGTGAGTGAGAGGGTGGAGGTTGTAGGTAGGAAGCGAGAGAAAAGCACTGCGAGCCACAATGTGCTCGTGAGTCGCATTTTCGCCGCGGCTGCTCTAAACCCATAGATAGTTTTGCTTACTTACTTAGGACCGTATTCATAGACATTTTTAGCGCGGGCTTTCGGTGGATTATCAGCGTTTTTCGTATTCATAAACCAGTGTTAGCGATAGGATATGATTTTAATTCTGTACTAGTAACCAGTGGATAGCCGGGGCTAGCTTAGTACGCTTGTAGCGCGTGATGCGAAATGTCTATGAATACGGCTCTTAGTTACTTACTGGCTTTTAAGGAACCCGGAGGTTCATTGCCGCCCTCACATAAGCCCGCCATTGATCTCTATCCTGAACAAGATTAATCCAGTCTTTACCATCATATCCCACCTCCCTCAAATCAATTTTAATATTATATAGATAGTTTTATCTATTAAATAATATCGTAGATCCAGACTTAAAGTAGATAGCTGCAAATTTAATCTTTAGAGATAATTAGGAAATAGTTTTTATCCGCTTTGATTATGTAATGTGTACTTTACATCACTAATAACATGTTGAAAAATATTCATTATTTCTATTTAGAAACTAGTTAGGTAATGATACTCACTGAAGTATGCCAACATTAACTTCTCCGACACATTTTCTACATTTTTCTTGGAACGCCAATCTTGAAATTTTTTTGTATTTCACTTCATATCTTACGCAGGATTTCGATGTTACTAAACATTCAATTGCACGAATTTGCAGCATTTTCAATATGTGAAACCCCGTTTGAACTCATTTTGAGATGTTTATTTCTCCCAGTAGGTGTACTGCTGTTCTGTTATAAGCACAAACTTATCGTGTTCAAAACTAATAAACATAAACTAATCGCCTCTCGCAGGAAGAAACTAATAATAATACAATAGCCTTTCAACAGAAGAAATGTTCAAAATTTATCAACAGTAATCTCATTAGAGGTTTTGATTTATCTAGACTATTACACTCTTACTACGTCATACTACTTTTGACCAATAAAACAGTACGAAAGGACGTATTTCAACCAATCATGGCTGCTTATCGCACAATTTTATCGCGTCCCTAGCATTTGTTTAATTTTATCGCGTCCCTAGCATTTGTTTAATTTTATCGCGTCCCTAGCATTTGTTTCTTTGTTTGCCAACATTTGAAACTGCGCTGGTCTGGACGTCAAAAATATATATAAAATTACAAACCACTCCAGTCGATGCACAGCAGTTTCAAATATGACTCGCATTGGCATTCAAGAACAAGAATTAATAAAAATCACTGATCATACCTATGCATCTTCTGAAATTTTTACAAATAAATGAAGAGCACCATTCGGAAATCCTGAATAAGTTGAATACACCATGTAGGCCTAAATCAACGAGTTCCACTTCTATTACGCACACGTCCAATATAACATCAATTGAACTATCACATTCAAATTTGAAAATTGTACATTCAATAATTATTCCTTTTATAATTATTCATTCGGAAATTCTGAATAAGTTGAATACACCATGTAGGCCTAAATCAACGAGTTCCACTTCTATTACGCACACGTCCAATATGAGATCAATTGAACCACCAACCACATTCAAATTTGAAAATTGTACATTCAATAATTATTCTTTTTAAAATGATTCATGTTTATTTTTTATGTCATCGTCGTTAATTAAAACTTTTCTAACACTTGTGTATATTAGGTAGGTTATGTTATAGCTTCTGCTCTGAGAGGATAAAAAGAACTTCTGCTATATGATATTATGGATAGTCACGTATCAGAGATTGTTTAATATTAAGATTTATTGAATAGTAATCATTACAGTGTCTGTATAAAGACACTACTGCCATCTAGCATGCATCTAGCAGCGTAATATTTGTAATGTTGAGATGGTACAATAATACTTTTGAAGACAGTTGTATTTTCGTAAGTCAGTTAATATTTTATTGTATTGGAGTACTCTGTTACTTCTGATCTTTATATACTTTCTTCTAATCGTGTAATAGTCAATTAAATCCCAACGAGTTTTGATTTTCTCTAGATAAATCAAAACGTCTAGTGAGATTACTGTTGATAAAATCAAAACTCGAGTGGGATTTAATTGACGATTACACGATTAGAAGAAAGTATATAAAGATTAGAAGAAATAAAGTACTCTAATAAAATAAAATATTAATTTACTTACTGAAAGAATATTAATTGGCTTACTGAAATTCTATTTCACTAATGTTAGCTTCACTAAAACGTTTGAACGCAGCCGCCTTTTCAGTTGACTCTCTATGCTATAAACAAATGACGAACGCAAAACATGTTTTATAGTACCGTAACATGTTGGCAAATAAAGAAACAAATGGTAGGAAGGTGATAAAAACAGGAGAATATATATAAAGATTAGAAGAAATAAAGTACTACAATGAAATAGATATTAATTGACTATAAGTAATTGATTAACTAGCGGACTTACTCGTGTTAATTATGTAAGTCTGTGCGGCTTACAGCTGTTTCGGTGCTTCATCACACCATGCTCAGAGCCTACTAGATCTCGGCGTCATCTCGAACTTCTCTGCCAAGATTCAAAATGGATTATTAATTGACTTACTAAAATTATATTTCACTAATGTCACCTTGACCAAAACATTTGAACGGAGCCGCCATTTTCAGTTAAATATCTGTGCGGGAAACAAATGACGATCGCAAAGCACGTTTTATAGTACCGTAAAGAATTTGCAGTTTGAAATGTTGGCAAACAAAGAAACAAATGCTAGGATAGTGATAAAAACAAACAAATGCTAGGGAAGCGATAAAATTGTGCTATAAGCAGCCATGATTAGTTGAAAGACGTCCCTTCGTACCGTTTTACTGGTCAAAAGTAGTATGACGTAGTAAACGTGTAACAGTCAAAATATTACAATTATTACATTAATTAAAAAATTATTTTTTTATAAAAGTGGATAAAACGTTGTACGATATACTTATCGTAACTTCATAGTCCAATACTTGACGGGTTATCGAACTAATATTATAATATGAAACGTTATGATACTCATATCGTAAATAACTATTATGCATCCAAACCATTCTCTCTGTGTACTGTACTTTTTAAAAGCCATAATGGATCTACAGTATAAGCTTATTAAATAATCTACTGGTACACGTATCTGAAAACTGAAGAAAATCGAGTTACTTATATTACCTACTTGACCCTCCAGATGGAGAGCAAGTTTTGAGATACATTTTTAATTTAACATAAAAGCCACTGTTATTAGTTGAGATCTCGTCGGTTTATGTAGCCTCATTTGTACCTGTTTCATTTATAGTCTCAGAGTTATTTTTAGCTAATGTTTGATCAATAAGTCTAGAAATAGACACAACCAAAGCCGTAGAAATGGAGAAAGGAGACAGAAAAATCATTTATGACAATTTAATTACGGTACTTTGAAAAATGCTCCTTATGATAAGCCGGTTCCTACCGAAAAGAAAACACTCTATCGTAGGATTCTAAATTACATCGATGAGATTATTAATGTTATATAGAAGGGAAGAGAATTTTTATTTATATTAAAACAGAGATGTGCTATTCTGATAGCCGTTATGTGATTACTTTAGAAGAGGAAGCTTAGGAGAGGCAGTCACTCCAATTTAACTAATGGAGACCAGCTAGCTCGTCAATACAGGGATTTTCATCTTGCTATGTAGCCCTCAGAGTGGAGGTGAGATGCATTACTGACTGCTGTGTCGAAGGGTTCTCTATTCAAACACCGACAAAATAATGTCTGAATGAGATTGATGTAATACACTAAAACTGTTAAATCTGAACTCGGGAAACATAATATTTTGGAGGAAAGAATCAGCGTGAAAAAATATATGTAACAGCCAGAGGCAGGTATTTATGAAAATTATTTTTTTGTGTTTTTATGCTCGACCATGCCGAAATGTAGTAATTATACACCTGGTAGCAGCCCTTTAATGGACCTCATTAAAGTACACCTATTCATTAAAGTTCAGGTGTTCCACCAATCAGAAAACACCATTGTAGCAATATGAAAGCGCAAGTATCGATTATTCTCGGATATGAAATCGAAAGATAACTAGCGAAACGTCACGGAGGCTGGAAATCCAATACTGTCGCAGAAGGTTATGTTCTGTTATTATAATAATTAGCGTTAATTGTAAATAATATTCAAATAAATTCAATTTGTCATCTCGTTTTTCAATGTCTAAATCAATTTCAAGGTTATATCAAGATTAATGTTTATTTTACTCTCTAGATTATATCAAGGTCAATGACATTTGTTCCTCGGAAAAAATCAATACTTTCGCGTCTGCGCACATCCCACAATTTACGAGATATTGCACAAGGTCAGTTCCGCTCCCCAGTCAGATAAGAATAACATGAATACTTATGAATAATTTCAAGTTAGAAGTATGGTCGAGCATAAAAAGTCGTATGAAACTTGACTATAATGGTAATTAAGACGATCGTATGAAAATTATGAAACTCGCTTGCGCTCGTTTCATAAACATACTCGCGTCTTAATTACTACCACAATAGGCTCGTTGCATAATGTACTATTTTAATATTGGTGTCGGCGGAGATTGTTGGAGATTGATTTGTGCTCTTGGAGGAGATTAATGAAAATTTTGGAAAATACAATTATTTTGGAATTGGAGTATTAACACAGTATCAATATTACTTTCCAAATAATTAACATTAAAGGTTCGTTGGATTCTGGTAAAGGTGCGGTATAGCCAATAGACAATATCTGTTGGATTGAGACTGTATTTAACACACATTCATTAAAAACGAAAAAAAACTTGCAGCCCTCAAATTAACACTTTCAAATTATTAGTGAAATTATTAATTCTTCGTCTTTTGAGTTCACTGATGTAATCAGAACACCTGGAATACATGTAATGTAGCCTACTTGGATATAACAAATTCAAGTGAGAAAAAATCTGAAAAAACTCAGAATATGAAATTCTCTATAAAGCGACGAAATAGTAATAATTCGCGAAAGTGTTGGTATTTGAGGGAGGTGGGATATGATTGTAGGGACTGGATTAATTTTGCACAGGATTGGAACCGATGGCGGGCTTATGTGAGGGCGGCAATGAACCTCCGGGTTTCTTAAAAGCCATTTGTAAATAAGTAAGTAATATTGTATTTTGGTTCAGGTAAAAATACTGGTCTTTTACAAAATCACTCATACTGATAATTTTTCTTTTTCGTAGAAGACGAGTATTTCCCGTGATCCAAAAATACAATATACCAATATAATACTGAAGAAAAAGGAAGATCGAGAAGAAAATACATCAAAGTGAAGTAAACGGCCACAAATAATTCAAATGTGTTCAGGTAAAATGACATTTCACAAAAGAGACATGTTTCAGAAACAGCTTTAATTAAATTTTAACACATTATTTTTACTTACTTACAAATGGCTTTTAAGGAACCCGAAGGTTCATTGCCGCCCTCACATAAGCCCCCCATTGGTCCCTATCCTGTCCAAGATTAATCCAGTCTCTATCATCATATCCCACCTCCCTCAAATCCATTTTAATATTATCTTCCCATCTACGTCTCGGCCTCCCTTAAGGTCTTTTTCCCTCCGGTCTCCCAACTAACACTCTATATACATTTCTGGATTCGCCCATACGTGCTACATGCCCTGCCCATCTCAAACGTCTGGATTTAATGTTCCTAATTATGTCAGGTGAAGAATTAGTTACTTTAAATGAAGGAATGTGAACATAATTGTCAAAAACATATTTTCACGTTCTGTAATTAAATTTTAACTAATTACAGGAAAAAAGTCACATTTCAAAAGTAAGGGTTAAGCCCTTTTACCTAAACACGATCGAATTTAAGAAAACAGGAGGGGAAAGAGAAACTTATTGAAGCGATAAAGTGAAACCTTTACAATTCATTGATATTTCATAAATAGTATCGCTCAAAGCACACAAATGATAGTAAAAGAGGTTCTTAGGATAGCACAATGTCGTAAATTGCTATGTTACTGTTTTATGGAATTGAATGGAATAAAGTGTAAATAAAATGGACGATTAGAAAGAGGTTAACAGCTTTAAACCCATTAAAATATAATAAAATAACCTAAACTTTTCTGTAGAATCAACAGAACACATTCTCGTGGAAGCCTTCCTCCACACACACACATGAATGTTTGCAACCCTCGGTACGCAGATAAATAGGGTGCATATCCGCTGCGAAACGAGGGCTGTAAACTGAGGATAGTGGGCACACAAATCCAGTTTCGTTTCAAATGTCTGGGTAAGAACCCATAAACCAAGTGCATGCTGGGTACTAAACTCAATGGAGCGGACACAGATTTTTGCAGACACTCTCGTCTGTTAGCACCAGCTAAGAGAGAAATTACATTGTCGCCGCGGGAAATTTTAATGTTTATGTCTCTTCGTGTTCTTTCTGTTGGTGATTTTATTCCTAAATGTTTCTGTAAATCGTCATAGGAACAAAAATGTTCGATAACAGCACAAGAAAGTCTGATAACATAATTAAAATAGTACATTAAGCAACGAGCCTATAATGATAGTAATTAAGAAGCGAGTATGGATGTTTATGAAACGAGCGCAAGCGAGTTTCATAATTTTCATACGAGCTTCTTAATTACCATTATAGGCGAGTTTCATACGACTTTTTATGCTCGACCATATTTCTAACTTGAAATTACAGTATTCAGATGTATACATTTTATTTGTATCTGACAAGCTCGGAAGTGACCTTGTTCTAGGTCGTGAATTGTGAGATGTGCGCAGACGCGAAAGTATTGATTTTTTCCGAGGAACAATAATGTCACTGACCTTGTGTAATCCGTTAAACTTGGTATAACTTTGATTATTGAATTCGACATTGAAAAACGAGATGACAAATTGAATTTATTTGAATATTATTTACAATTAACGCTAATTATTATAGTAACAGAACATAACCTTCTGCGACAGTATTGGATTTCCAGCCTCCGTGACTTTTCGCTAATTCTCTTTCGATTGCATATCCGAGAATAATCGATACTTGCGGTTTTATAACGGTACAAAGCTGACTCATTATTGGCTGAACACCTGTAAGCTGAGTTGTCATTGGCTGAAAACACCTGAACTTTAATGAGTAGGTGTACTTTAATGACATGCATTAAAGGGCTGCTACCAGGTGTATAATTACTACATTTCGGCATGATCGAGCATAAAGTATTTAATAAATTATCCTTCAGTTTCATATTGAATATAGGAGAGTCATGTTTCAATCATAATGAATATTCGGTTCGTGCTTTCATTATGAAGACAGGCGTTGGGTAACATGTGGTACCCACTTCATCTTGGGAAATAGGAGAGATAAAAACATTTTGAAAAAGTTCATATACACGCTTGTTCCACGTGTCCTTATTACCAAGTTAATGCCAACTGAACTGTACATACGCACTAACTTTAGACTTGTTTAACTAGTTATGCTACGGACGGCCATCTCGTTTTCCAGACCTAAACATATCGGACTTTTATTTGTATGGCCACTTGAAAACAAATTGTTTATTATTAACCCATTTCAAGCATTGAAATATTTTGTCAGCGTATCCAATACGGATGCCAACTTATCCTAAAAACACCTTGAATTTTTTAAATAATACAACAGCTTAAGACAAGATGGCTGCAGGTTTGTATTCAGAATGAAGGTGGCCATTTTGAACACTTTCTGTCACGCTAAACAGCTCCACATTATTCACGTACAAACATGACATATCTAAATCCAAATGGGACAGTGTTGACCAAAGCGGGTGTCGTGATTACATCGTGTAATCACAGTCATTCAAACGGATACGAGGAGTTTTCTGTACATTGCTGTGCGTTTCATTCACATACTGAAGGTAAGCAGTGGCGGTATCATGTCGCTCTACAAACTATGTTTCTACAAGCAGTAAGAGGTGGTTTCGTAAAGAATGAGAAGGAGAACTATTTTGTTGTTCTGTCGGACAAAATGTAATATGTTACTTTGCTCACGGTTCAATTAGGAATATATAGAAACATTACTTTCCACGCTGAATAATTTATTATTATTATTATTATTATTATTATTATTATTATTATTATTATTATTAGTATTATTAGTATTACTGACCACTAAGTATGTGTTCCTATAATTCTTCTGTACGTGCATGAATATTGATATTTTTAGATCTTCTCCCTAGAAGGATAAAATCATTAACTTTTATCTCAATTTGAATCTTCTTAATCTTTGAAAATTAACGGATGTCTTATTTTGTTATCGGAGATTGCAGTTACTGCATGTAATGGAGCTATTAGTAGCAATTTGGTTGCCAGCACTGAAATAAAGCGAATGACGCAACAGAGTAGAAATACGATAAAATTTCATGGAACAATTGAGCATCATCTGACACTAATCAGTTAATCACATCAGTTTCATACGTTTTCATAACAGTCAATACCCATTATGTAACAGAAAAGAGAACAGAAGCACACATTTTACGGAAAGAGAGAAAAAGCTGTTGGAAAGAGTTGGAGATAATATTGGAACCGCAGAAAACAAGACAATCGACGACATAACTAATAAAGATAAATTCGTTTGTTCGAGAAAATAGATAATGTTTTAATTCACTACATAATTCTATTTTGGCAATAATCGAACAATTATAAATGTATAGAGTTCCTAACGGGAACGAGAATTAGAAGATTAAATGAGGTAAGCAAATTGAAACTTAGGCTATTTATAAAATGGGTGCCACAAAGCTGAAACAACAGTGTGTTTAATAACATGTGAGACCCACTTCATCGGTAGAAAGAAGACACAAAAATAATACAATCAAATTCGTACACCCATTTATCCTATTTGGATTTAGTTATGTCATGTTTGTACGTGAATAATGTGGAGCTGTTTAGCGTGACAGAAAATGTTCGAAATGGCCACCTTCATTCTGAATACAAACCTGCAGTCGTCTTGTCTTAGACTGTCGTATTCAGGGCCGCCGACAGAATTTACGGGCCCCTATGCAATACTGTACTCGGACCCCCGTTGAAAAAGTAACAATTACAAGTTACCAGTTATTCTAACCATAATAATTATTTGCGAAATAAATAATAGATAACCCCATACCAGTTGGCAGAGCAGCTGGCTACGGACTGGAAGGTCCGGGGTTCGATCCCAGGTGGTGACAGGATTTTTTCTCGTTGCCAAACTTTCAGAACGGCCCCGAGGTTCAAGCCTCCTATAAAATTGAGTACCGTACCGGGTCTTTCCCGGGGTAAAAGGCGGTCAGAGCGTGGTGCCGAACACCACCTCATTCTAGTGTCGAGGTCATGGAAAGCATGGGGCTCTACCTCCATGCCCCCAAGTGCCTTCATGGCATGTTACGGGATACCTTTACCTTTTTAACCCCATACACAGATACGAACTTAAAAATATACACTTTTATTACGTGGGAAACTTTTAACAAAACTTCACATTAGCGCAATATATTATATTCATAAAACATTATTCTTAAACAGCTGTATTTTCTAATTTGCAGTCCAACATCAACAAATACCTCTCCTTGACTTCATTGATGCAAAATCGTCAATTATGTCATCAAAATTTAAAGACCTAGAAAGATGGCTCTCCTGGCTAAGGAGCCAAGGTTACTCAGTCGTTCTCAACACATTGTTTATCTGAATACATTTTTTATTTCCTTCATTTTGCTGAAGGATCTTTCAGAATCAGCAACTGTCACAGGAATTGTATAGAATATTCTAATGGCTATGCAAATATTTGGAAATAAAGTATCCAGTTTTAATTCCCCCAGACTATTTAGGAGATTCATAGGTTTCAGTGGGGTTGGTCCTAAATTAGAGGCCATAATTGATTTTAAATATTTTTGGGCTCATCACTGATCTCTTCATTAATATCTTCATAATATTTTTCACGCAGTCTAGCAACCATATTAATATCTTCCAATTTTTTCTGTCTCTCCTTGTGCTTCTCAACTCCCGACTTATGCCTGTACTTGTCCATTGTGCAGTTAAACTATAAGCAGTAACACTAATGAACAGAATTTACTAGACAAACAACAACGAAAAGACGAAAGTTTCGACACGAAACATACAATGTACTGAAAGAGAAATGTATCCTGTAAATTCGGTTTGAGAGAGTCCACTAGCATATTGTAGTGGGCTAGCGGGGGTTTGGTAGTTATAAAGGACAAGCCAATAAATAATCGAACGTGTTCAGTACAAGCGACGGGAACATAGTTCTGGCAAATGCCGGAGCTCTGAATTGTCGTGTCGTTGAACGTAAATGCGGGAAACCAATATTCTATTATATAAAAGTCAAATATTTACATACGAAGTGGTAATTTGTATTAATTCTACTACTGTTGAGTTAATATGTCAAATTTATGTAACAAATATTCTTATAAAATTTTATAGTGCCGGTATGTATCTACGAATAATTATTCGTGATAATAAAAAGTAATCAGACTCACTTAATCTGACGGGCCCATATGCACTCGCCTCCTTTGCCCCCCCCCTTATCGGCGGCCTTGATCGTATTCTTTAAAAAATCCAAGATGTTTTAGGATAAGTTGGCATCCGTATTGGATACGCTGACAAAGTATTTAAATGCTTGAAATGGGTTAATAATAAACGAATTGTTCTCAAGTGGCCATGCAAATAAAAGCCCGATATGTTTAGGTCTGGAAAACGTGATGGCTGTCCAGAGTTAGTGCGTATGCACAGTTCAGTTGGCATTAACTCGGTAATAAGGACACGTGGGACAAGCGTGTACAGTGAAACCTCTCATTTACGGACATCGAAGGAAGTAACAATCTGTCCGCAACTGGGAGATGTCCTTTATTGGAAGGGAGGCTCCCCAATCTAACAATAACTTTATAATATGCATTATGTATCTCTTCACGCTTTAAATGAAATGTATTACTGTAGTTTAATTCTAAATACAGTCTACTGTACTACAGTAAATTATTTGCAACTTTGAACTACAGTAGACCGAAAAAGAAAAAAACAGTACTGTGCCATGCAATTTTATTCTACGTCTACAATTATGCAGTACTGTAATTTACAGTTTTCAACTTAATCTTTACGTTCAGGTCTCTCGAAACAGAATAACTGACTGAAGTGAAAAGAATAATCCTACTAACCCTATCGTGTGTCGAATATAATTTCACGATCGCGGAAACGTTGGACCAATCAGACAGGTTAAATTTTATGATTTTGTTTATCCACCCGCTTCTAGCTAACAAGGGGTAGCCAGCTAGGCTAGTGGTACCCTTATTCTCTTCTTTCATGTTAAGGAATTTCTGTACAGTTCTCAAAACTAAATTTTCCATTTTTGTAACACATTAGATCTTGAAATCCAAGCTCTGTCCGCAGTCAGGAGGTAAAGCAAGCTTTAGGACTGTCAAACAGCTGTCCGTGTCCGTGTCTGAGGGTGTCCGTAAACGAGAGTTAAATTTATCATTATTTCTCTATTATTTCAGTTGGGACATAAAAATCTGTCCGTATATGAGGAGTGTCCGTATCTTGAAGGTGTCCGTAAGGAGAGGTTTCACTGTATATTAACTTTTTAAAAATGTTTTTGTTTCTTCTGTTTTCCGATGAAGTGAGGATCACATGTTACCAAACACCTGTCTTCATAATGAAATCAAGAACCGAACATTCATTATGATTGAAACATGACTGTCCTATTCTATTTTATGTACATCGATAAAACAGATATTAAAGTTAGAAAAGAATACCCATTCAACGTAGTGATGTGATTCTCTGTTGTTACCGTGGTTACGATGGAACGAGACAAATGCTACCCATTCTTTTCCCACAAATCAGACCATTACTGAAGTTACAGATATAAATGTGTTTACGAAGTTAATGAATCGTACAGGTAAGATAATAGAGAACAATAACTGTACTTAACTTTCTATTACAAATGGTTGTTGACAAATCGTTGCGTGTTTAAAATGTCTGCGAAATGAGATTGATCAATTACATTAGTTTGTGATCTCTGTGAACTATTGTTTGGACCAGCCTACGCTCTTGCATTCTCGTCAAAGTAATTTTAAAACGTTAAAGTTTGAAAGTATTAGGAGGAAATATAAAATTTCTGACATTGATGTATTTTATTTGCTAAGAAAATATTTTTCTGCAATAAAAATGTTAGAATACAGAAAAGCATGGATAATTTCATAAAATGTCCTAAATTCTTATTTGTAAAAAAACTATATAAATAATAATTATAATATAAAATGTTGCATAATGAAACGTTTTATTTTCTATTATACAAGTAGTGATAATTTCTCGATAATTCAATTGAGCTTAACGAAGGTATGTTGTTATTTTTTTCGAAGGTCGAGAAGTCACGCTCGAGAGAAACTCCGGATCAGCAGATAAACGCGCTACCGCTAAAGCTACACCGGTACCTTTTAAACATATTAAGTACTAACTTAACTGGTTTTTATGTAGGTTCATTGAACTGGTAAAGCCCGCCATTGATCCCTATCCTGGAAGATTAATAAATCTCTACCATCATATTGAAACTTAAATCCATTTTAATATTACCCACCCATCTACGTCTCGGCCTTTCCAACGGTCTTTTTCCTATTTTCCCAAATCAAAAATTCTATATGCATTTCTGGAACTAATTAATTGCATTTCCCTGCCCATCTCAAACGTCTGGAATTAATGTTCACTAATTATGTCAGGTGAAGAATATATTGACCTGCAGTTCTATTGTGTAATTTAGAGCTCAATTCTCCTGTAACTTCATCCCTCTTAGAACCCAAAAATTTTCTAAAAATAATTTACAGGTCTGATTCTCAAACACCCTTTTATGTTCAGCTCTCTAAAGTGAGAGTCCAAGTTTCAAAATAAAAACAATGGTTATAACTGTTTCATAAATTCTAACTTTCAGATTTTTGACAGCAGACTAGATGACAAAAGCTTCTCAACGGAATAATAACAGGCATTTCCCATATTTATTCTGTGTTTAATTTCTCCCGGGTCATTATATTTGTTAGATGTCCCAGATATTTGAAATTTTTCATTTCTATAATTTATAAATTTCCAATTTTTATTTAATTTCTACAAAACTTCTGTAAGATAATCTTAATATTAAGTTATTAAAATGAAATATTTTTATAGTCATTAATCAAGGTTCATTTTTCATATACTTAATGGCGGTCCCTATCCTGAGCAAGATTTAATGCAGTCATTCATCATACCCCATTGGCTCTCAAATCCATTTTAAATTATAGTTCTAAGGAAAAACTCCCCAAGGTCTTTTTACTGATAAAATAAGAGACCTATAAAATTTCTGTAATCTCCCGATCATTTCATGCCCTGATCTCAAACGTCTGGATTTAATGTTTACCTAATTATGTCAGGTGAAGAATACAATGCGTGCAGTTCTGCTATGTTGTTGTTCAACTTTCTCCATTCTCTTTTAACTTCATCCCGCTTAGCAAATATTTGACCTGAATTAGCTATTATTTAAACACCCTGAAAAACTATGTTCCTTCTGAAAGTGAGAGTTGCAAGTTTTCGCGTTGAAACTAAAGAACTGAACCGGTAGATAACTGTTTTAAAAAACTTTCATATTTTTGACAGCAGACTGGATGATAAAAGCTTTAAGAATATGGCATTTCATATTTATTATGGTTTAATTTCCTCCCGAAGATTTAATTTGTTACTTTCAAAATATTTGAATTTTTACCTTTCAAAATAAATTTGAAAACTTTTTATTTGAATTTCTAATTTCTGGTAGTTTGAGACCATTTAAATACTAAGTTAATTATAATTAAAAATGAAATATTATACATTTGGGATTTTGTTTTTTTTAATGACTACTAACTACGAGTAAAAACATGATTAGAGTTAGCAAAGTCCGTAGTTCTCGTTATCGGTCACTTTTAACAACAAAAGCTATTCAATGCTCATTGTGGTTACATAGCATGCCGTTGCACACGTCATGTGGTGTTTATTGAGTTCATTTATATGTAGTACTGTGTTCGTGGATGGAAATGTACGTATTCAAATAACTGCATAATTCAAGTTTTTAAAAGTAAGAGAGCATTTTGAAATACAAATATTTTCGTTAATTAGGCCTATAAAGCTATTTGAAAAACAGAACTTCTGCCTATACACAAATTCGGTTCTATTAAAACATATAATTCGTCATAAATATACGTGTGCGACAGATTATTGTAGTACATATTGCAGCACCCTCTCTCCAATGCTGAAAACAGCAATCATAAGTATGTACTGAAATAACTGCTGCATTTGGATTCATTGATTTATTGAACTGCATATGTATGTATCTTAAATCGACCTCCATAACAGAAAATAGACACTATACAGTCTTTAAATACAATGAAACTTTTTCTGTCCGTGCAATTATTATTGCTCGTTCTTGGGAGTGAGATACGTATTTAAATTACGCCTATATTATGAACAAATGAACAGAGATGGTTTGAAATTATTTACAAGTTTTCTTATCAGATATTTTCATAAAATTACGTAATTTAAACTGTTTTGAACAATATTACTTTTAACTTTGCTCTCAGTGTATTTTGATTAGGGAAGTCCAGGATAACAGAAACAGGTTTTCTTATTTTTTTTATGAAATGGGTTAATTTAGATTTGTCTTCATTAAGACGGATGACGAAAATATTTTAAAAAAATCCACAAACGATTAGGGAAAATAAAAATTTTACTGGAAGCAAGTAAAGAGATAGGTTTGAAAATAAAATAAATAAAATAAAAGTATATGAACTAACCAGTCTGTGAGGCGGAGATAGCCGAGACAAGCAAGGCAGAAAACACGTGATGTGTCGTCTAGCAGTCATTGTAGCTTTAACTGGTTTTCATAAAAATTGTAAAATTATCTTTTGAAGAGCTGGAAAAATTCAAATACCTGGGAGCAACAGTAACAGATATAAATGATAGTCTGGAAAATTAAACACAGAATAAATATGGGAAATGTCTGTTATTATTCGGTTGAGAAGCTTTTATCATCCAGTTTTGTCAAAAAATCTGAAAAAACCTAAAATTTATAAAATTACATTATCTTCTGTATGGTTGTAAAACTAAGGACTTCACTTTCAGAGATGAAATATCAGATTAAAATGAGTTTGAGAATAAGGTGCTTAGGAAAATATTTGAGGCTAAGAGGGATGAAGTTACAAGAATGGAGATTTGTTAACAATACAGAGCTTTGACTTTCGATTGTATATTTTTGCAAATGCCTGACATTGTATAAATAGGGAAAAAATTAGGGTTAAAAATGCGAGGTTTTTTACTGATCGATTTCATATGGAATAGCCCGTATGTATGCATGTATGGGCGAATCCAGAAATGATACAGAATGTTGACTTAAGACCGGAAGGAAAAATACCTTTGTGGAGGCCGAGACGTAGATGGGAGGATAATATTAAAATGTATTTGAGGAAGGTGGGATATGATGGTAGAGACTGGATTAATCTTGCACAGGATAGGGACCGATGGTGGACTTATGTGAGGGCGGCAATGAACCTGCGGGTTCCTTAAAAGTCAGTAAGTAGTATTCAACTGAGGTGCAGACATTCCCCTTGAGATTGTCTAAGTACCAGATATAAAACTGCTGCCAGGAGCCCTTCTCTCCTGCTTGATGGGGTCTTAATGTCGCAAGTAATTCTGACGTATCACCTCATATGACCATCATGGCGGCTCTTCTTTATAGTCTTTTATCAGCAGGTTCGTTGGCAAATTCCGGTCCGCGAATGACGGGGACTTATAGTAAAGAAGTGAAAGACGAAAGTGGCTGTACATAAATGCAACGTAGAAACGGTATAACCCGAGAAAGGACTTCAGGTTACATGCTTCTCCGCGCTGCGTCAACAAGCTGTAGCGGCATATTTAATACTTATTAACTATTGGTTACTGTATGACGTCAAATAATAAGAGTGACATAATATGAACTAGCAAAGTTACTACAAGAGATATTAGTACAACACCAGTTTGTTAGTTAAGTTCCTAATTATAAAACTGTAATTTAAGACCGATAAAATGTTTATGAAACGAGCGGTTATTTATTTATTCTGGCAGAGCTAAGGCCATGATGCTTCTCTTCCACATTACCAGCAGTTTTATAGGACTTTTTATGCATACAGATAATAATTCAAAATTGAAATTATTAGTAATATTCACATTCTTATGTGACAGTCACGAAGCTCAATACGTAGTAAATATGCATCCATAGATAGTTGCTAACCACTAGATCGCTAATATCGCCTCATTACAGACAATGCGAAATAGTACCGGCAGAGTCTATTGTTCCTAGCACCCTCACAACGAATGTCGACCCTTGACTAATTTAGAGTAAGATAAATTAAGACTGTGATAAACTTAAATATAAAGTCATTATCTTGAAAAAGGAGGCTGACAAATTGAATTTAAAAACTTCCCAGATTAAACGCTAATTAAAGTAACAGAAACAAAGTCCTCTCAATTATTTAGATATTGATGGGGAAGTCTGAAACGTTTTGGCTAATTGTCTTTCGATTTCATATCCGAGAATAATCGAATAATCGAAATTTAAATTGGAATACCTATTTCTGGCAGTGCATTAAAGGACTGGCATAAGTCAGTTTTACTAAACATTTTTTTATTAATTTATTGACAACTTACAGAACATCTGCTGTCTTGGGAAAAGAGACTGTTATTTCTCCCTTATAAAATTAATACAGAAGAAAATCAAATTCTGACATAAACCAAGGCCAAGAGAGTTTTTTTTTCCTTCTCCTGTAAAATTAACATTTTGACTAGTGCCACTTTTCCAGCACTATAAAATGTATATGGTTATTTAGATTTATATTTAAATATTGTAAATTTTATTAGTAACAATGTAATTTATTCGTCACAACAATAATTCCTTTCTCAATACGTTAAATATGTCATCAATAGATTTTGCTAACACAGTATCGTTAATAGCACTCACCGACGACAATGACAAATTACTTGACTATTACGCACAACAATGAACTCAAATTCTTAACTGTATTTACTAAAGACTATTTACTTAAATCAGAAAATCATTATCTCATGCAGATTCTTCTATCTCAGTAATTCCATTTAAAAATCTTCCCAGATTAAACAGTTCATTACTTGAACTCAATCCCTTAAACTGCAGTCCAACTCGAACTTATTTAACTATCCATTGAACTCTGGCCTTCGGATGCTGACGCAGATGCGGACGCACACTCGAGTCGAACTCCGGTTGGCTTGCTCTGGCTTACTCACTGACTGAATAACTGAAAACTCTAAAACTGCTGTCGTTCCTTCGCGACCGTAATTTATAACCACAGCGACGTCAGCCTTCGAAAACATTTTTTTCCATTAATTTATGGAATAGTCGGGAACATCTGCTCTCTTGAGATGGACTCCAGAGAAATTCCAGAGCCCTTACAATAATTCATACCAGCACCAGAAAATCAAACTCGTCGCGTTGACGTAATACACCCTTTTTTTTTCTTCTCCTGTAAAATCACTAACATTTTTGACCTAGTGCCACTTTTCCCAGGACGCTGGTCGTAGTTCAATTTATATTTAAATATGAAAGAGCATTCAATTGTTTACACACCTCATTCATTTGTTTTTGCATTTTTGTTTTCTATCGTCGCCTGGCAACCTGTATTTTTATTATTATCAGTTGATTGTAGGATGAAAACGCAGCTTATTTTGTGTAATTTCCTAAATTTAAAGAATAAGGATGATTTATGTTGTCTCTTGAAGGGTATACACCATTTTAAAATAATTTAATACACAAACACAATTATTACATGAACTGCTCAATAAGTTTTTTAGCTTTATTCTCTTCAGCTCTAATCAACAAGGAGTACGTCAAGGATGTCCTTTATCACCTACCCTGTTCAACATCTACTTTGAGGATTTAGTAAAGAACTGTTTTCAGAACATGAGAGGTGTGATAGTAGTAGGAAGAAGAATAAAATGCATAAGATTTGCTGATAATATGGCGTTGTTAGCAGAAGAGGAAATGATACTAAAGGATATGCTACTGGAGCTAAATGACAGCTGTGAGCAGTATGGGTTGAAGATAAATGCCAACAAGATGAAGACCATGGTCATAGGAAGAATACTAAATGAGGCAATAGAGCAAGTGGACAGCTTCAAATACTTGGAATGTACTATAAACAGTAACATGAGCTGCTGCCAGGAAGTCAAAAGGAGAATAGCAATGGCAAAGGAAGCTTTTAATGGAAAAAGGAGCATTTTCTGCGGACCTCTGGAATAAGAACTAAGGAAGAGACTAGTGAAGTGCTTTGCATGGAGTGTGGCATTGTATGGGGCAGAAACATGGACAGAACGACAAAATGAAGAAAAGCGACTACAAGCATTTGAAATGTGGATTTGGAGAAGAATGGAACGTGTGAAATGGACAGACAGAATAAGAAATGAAGCTGTGTTGGAAAGAGTGGGTGAAGAAAGAATGATGCTGAAACTGATCAGGAAGAGGAAAAGGAATTGGTTGGGTCACTGGCTGAGAAGAAACTGTCTACTGAAGGATGCACTGGAAGGAATGGTGAACGGAAGAAGGGTACGGGATATAAGAAGATTTCAGATCATGGACGATATTAAGATATATGGATCATATGAGGAAACGAAGAAGGCATAAAATAGGACAGATTGGAGAAAGTTGGGTTTGCTATGAAAGGCCTGCCCTTGGGTAGAACACTAAATGAAAGTGAATAATTTAAAGGAAATTTCATAATCTATTAAAAATGTAACAAAATTAAAAATATAGACCCCATATAATTATAATAAAAGTTTCAAGTTCAATCAATAAGATTTATCTATTTTGCAAATGTTTATTTGCTATAACATTGTATATGGAATATTAACGTTTTCGCCTTTTCATTGAAACATATATATTTTACGGATTCAAGATGTGATGAATGAAATGTATTGCTAAACAACCATTATCGATTAATTGTAATAGCATGGCAACATACTACGACACATAAGATTTCATCAAATTTTATCAATTATCTATTGTTGATTTTATAACAAATGTTATTTAAATATAAAATGGATTGATATTATATCACCATTCCACTCATAATTTCCCGGTAACTAATTACAAATTCAACAATTGAGTATTTTCCACCAATATTTTATTAATTTGCTGATATTCGTATTTCTGTTAATGACTTAATACAGTATATAATATGCAATACTTTTGTCAATTTTAATTATTTCATATGCGTTTTGTAACATGGGTTATATGTACCAGAAATCATATCCACATTTTCCAAATTTACATTTTCCTGGAAATCTTTTTCAAAATAAACATTTTTATTAATAAGACATAACTACATAAAACTCATGAAAGTCCATTTTGTCATGCATATTACTATGTACTTAAATAGAACATCAAAGATCAAAGTGTGACAAACAAAATTTGCCACCGATAATTGTAAGTAATACTATTATTCCATACAGTTCGACTGTGAAGAACCTTGGCATTTATATGGATTGTCACCTGGAATGGAATGAACAAGTGAATCACACTTCCAAAAAAAATATTTTCTATTATTCTCTCATTAAAGCGACTGAAGCACTTTCTTCCTGATAAATTAAAATTAATCCTTGTACAAACACTCGTGATGCCACACTTTGACTACTGCGATATTATATTAAGTAACCTAAATGAAAATTTGAGCTACAACGTGTGCATAATGCGTGTGTCCGTTATATTTGTAATATTCGTAAGTATGATCATGTTTCCCCGTCTTTCCAAACTCTGTCTTGGCTAAGGCTAAGCGATCGACGAGCCCTGCATCCTCTTGTTCTCTTATTTCAAATTCTGCGCACCGCTACCCCAATCTATTTGGCTTCTCGTTTTCAAAATTTATCCGCATATCATCAGCTAAGTACAAGATCTCATCATAACAATTTACTCATTATACCCTACCACAAGACATCTTTATATTCTTCATCTTATACAGTTTCAGTTGCTAGAAATTGGAACTCGCTTCCGAGTGATGTAAGGGGTTGTTGGACAATAACTTCATTTAGGTCAAAATTACATAAATTCTTACCTAACAGATTAATTGCTGATTAATATTTGTTACCTATAATGAAACTAACATCTGTCCATTCTTATTATTATCATTAATTTTTCTAAATAGATTTACAAAACCTCTGATGGCAATTACATTAATATTCTCATTATAGAAATATATTTTAGATTTATATACATTTTTTCTCCCTGTAACATAGTCCTAGTAAGCTTATATTAAATTAATTTTCATGATTTTACTAGCTAACTCAAATCTTAAATTAATTATAATTCATTGAATTAAATTAGCTCATAAATTAAGTTACTACTTTACCTTATTGGTTTATCTAAATTTAAATAAATATGTAGTCTACTAGTCTTTAAAACTTAACTGAAGAATATAGCTGGAGAACCTTTTAAGTGTAGTGTAAATATTTGTAATTTAAATATATATTGTATTCATTAAGGCTGGTTGAATGGAAGAGAAGGCCTTATGGCCTTAACTCTGCCAGCGAAAATAAAACATTATCTCTCTCTCTTATCTCTTATGTACACTTTAATTTGTTCAAGGTTTATATTTCGTGTTTCTTAACAATATCTGATGATGCCGAAAAGGCGAAAACGTTAATATTCCATATACAATGTTATAGGAAATAAACATTTGAAAAATAGATAAATTTATAGATTGAACTTGAAACTTCTGTTATATTGAACTAGATTTATCTGAAAACAAAATGAATGTAAAATACCCATATAATTAGTTGAGATACATAAACGAATAAAATCAGTTGTATTACAAACTGAATACATTTAAAAACGTAGTCAGGTTAAGATATGCAGTATCATCACCTATCCTGCATTCCTGACGAGATAATTTGGCAACCCTGCCTGAGATATGCCGGGGACCTGTCGTCATAAAGACTACGCGTAAGTGTATCACAGCAAAGTGAGACATTTCGTTACATAAATTCAATTAACGATGTATTCTTTTAAGATGTTACTTTAAGCTTTATTACCTGGACTGGAGCCAAAACCTTATTGTGGTTACAAAACAATAGAAAACGTGCACTTCCGTGAAAATATCGAGATCGCATTTTGTAGCATCGTCATACTATATTTTTATATTTCGTATAAGGAAGAAGTAAAAGATGATGGGGGGTCTGGGTCAAGGCGAAATATCTGTTACATCATACATAAAAGAAACGCCATATACCACGCCTGTCTAGAGACTACAGTGGGTAGTCCCTGAAACTAGACTTGGAGCGAAAAGTCCGTGCTCTCTCCTGGGGACCAATCATAACTTGAATAAATTCGAAACATACCTCTAAACTCCTTTCTTTCTTGATAGTAATGACATCAAACTGGTCTTATGATTAAGGGCTTAAATATAGCTTAATGGAATTAGATCAACTAATATTCTAACTAGGCCCATTTTAAAAAAAGTGACAGTAGAATCTCGATTGCGAAAAGTTTAATGTAAATAAATATTGTGCTAAAAGTACATGTTATGTAATGTTCTAGACTTAGATAAAATGTTCATAAATTATTCCTTATGTTACCTTTCATTCCCGACTTTTATTCCCAATGCTAACATAATCTTTATAATTGAAAATGTCAATTAAATTTGAGTTATGCTTAAAACATTGCAACTATAACAACATTAGGCTATGATTTGCAGAACAACTGCAGCAGTCAGAGTAGAAATAGGTAGTAGTAGTAATATGAATAGAAATATGACTAGGAACAGTAGTAGTAGTGGTAGTAGCAGTAGTAGTGGTGGTGGTGGTAGTAGTGGTAGTAGTGGTGTAGTAGCAGTGGTGGTGGTGGTAGTAGTAGTGAGTAGTAGTAGTAGTGGTGGTGGTAGTGGTAGTAGTAGTGGTAGTAGTAGTGGTGTTGGTGGTAGTAGTAGTAGTGGTGGTGGTAGTAGTAGTGGTGGTGGTAGTAGTGGTGGTGGTAGTAGTAGTAGGTGGTAGTAGTAGTGGTAGTTGTAGTGGTGGTAGTAGTAGTAGTAGTAGTAGTAGTAGTGGTGGTAATAGTAGTAGTGGTGGTGGTAGTAGTAGTAGTAATGGTAGTAGTGGTCGTAGTAGTAGTAGTAGTGGTAGTAGTAGTAGTGGTGGTGGTAGTAGTGGTGTGGTGGTCGTAGCAGTAGTGGTGTAGTAGTAGTAGTAGTGGTGGTGGTAGTAGTGGTAGTAGTAGTAGTAATGGTAGTAGTAGTGGTAGTAGTGGTGGTGGTAGTAGTAGTAGTAGTGGTAGTAGTGGTAATAGTGGTAGTAGTAGTGGTAGTAGTGGTAATAGTAGTACTAATAGTGGTGGTAGTAGTAATAGTGGTAGTAGTGGTAGCAGTAGTAGTAGTGGTAATGGTGGTAGTAGTAGTAGTGGTGGTGGTAGTAGTAGTAGTGGTAGTAGCAGTAGCAGTAGTAGTAAAAGTGGGAATATACTAGTAAGAGTAGGGACACTACTGTACTCCTACCACGAGAAAGTCTCAGGGGAATGAGACGCAGCGGGGTGGTGCTGTGAATGAATGTTGATGTCATAAAATGTCATAAGGTCACACACGTGGTACACGCATCTCCATTGGCTAACTCTCACAGCACAAACGATAACACTGATACAGACATACTTATACTACCCTAGTTACAAAATTAGATCACTGTTATTCTCCTAGTGCTTTAATCCCTCCATACAGGAAATAACATATACAGAGAGCGCATGTTTTTAAACTGACGTTATAACGGTAATATTATCTATGTACTTCGCTCCAATAGATGACGCAATAGTAAGCACATTCCTTTCACGGTTAATCTCAGGGTTAGAGGACAGTAGTTGTAATGAGGTAGGAATAGAATAGTTGAGTGAATAAAATGTCATAACGAGAACGAGAGGTAGTAGGTGATCTGTATTAATAGCTATCAAGACAAACAATAGATTGAAGAAGTATTAGTAGAAGTAGTTAAAAAATTAGATCATAGTTAATCTCCTGGAGGAGTAATCCCTCCAGAAGAAATAGGAATATGAAGAAGTAGTATGGTTTTAAACTGACGTTATAAGGAATACTATCTATCTACTTGAGGGGTAGTAATAGATGAAGAGTAATAAGATGAATTCCTTTCAGTAGAAGTAGGAGAAAAAATAGTAGTAGTAGTATGAGGAGAAGTAGGAATAGTATTAGTATGAGGAATAGAGGTAGTAGTATGAGGACAGTAGTAGTAGGTGAGGGGTAGTAATAGTATGAAGAGTAATAATAGATGAGAAGTATTTGTAGAAGTAGGAGAAAAAATATTAGTAGTAGTATGAGGAGGAGTAGGAGAAGAAGTAGGAATAGAAGTAGTATGAGGAGTCGCAGGAGGAGAAGTAGGCGTAAAATGAGTAGTAACAACGTAATTCAACGTGGGAGAAATATGTTTTGCCTAGAGACTTCTAACAGAACCAGGATTATTTTTTACCTGCAATAAATAGCTGATATGGGACTCTAGTAGAGATGAATCACGATCGAGAAAACGAAACTAACAGCGCCCTCAAAGCCGAAAACCCGCACGACAATGTCGGGTCCTTGACGTAAAGACTGGTTGTGTGTGTTCCGAAACTCGAGATTGATCACTCCCGAAGTTCCGAAGTCAAGGAGCCTTGAATCGCCACAGTTGTTTATACCTGACTGATCTTTTATTTATAAATAATCGAGTAGCCTATTTGAAACATATCTATCTTTCAGTGTATAATAATGTTCTCCAGTCTTTATTTAATTACTACGCCCATATTAAAACGCTAAGTAGGCATGGAAAAGACTGGAAGAAATTACGCAATCTATGTAAACTGTGTATAATTGTATTGTTTATATAGTTATTTTTGTGCAAATTTATTTGGATAGTTTGAGTCCCTTAGTTGGTATAGTTCATGTATTTAGTTAGTATAATTTTGTGTTCAATTGTATGGTTTTTTGATTTAGTTTAGATAGCTTTATGTTTAGACTGTTAATTTATGTATGCATTTGTATAGGTTTTTGTATGTTTAGTTTGTGTGCGAGTTAAGACTGTATGTGTGTTCAGTTTGTATTAGTAATGCAAGAGCGGTATGTTGACGTTTTCATGGTCGAGGAAAAGATTGAAAAAGCGAAACGTAGTTGAGCTTTTTTAATTTCCGAGAACATGAAAACAAACATACCGCTCGTGTATCGTACATTATTTTGTGCGAAGATCGTTTATTACATACCTGAAAGACGAATTTCTAATTAGTTGCAATGAAATCTCCATGTTGGTTTCTGTTTAATGACGGCAACTTCGGAACACCAAAATATCTTTCTTCAACATTGTTGCTGTAAAATGTTTTCTGTGTTTACTATACTCAGCAGGCCGTGATATACGTCTGTCTTTTTTTCCCCAGTCTATAAATGCGAACTTAAAACAAACGGTAAGGTTATGTAATGATTTATTTTTCATTTTAATATTTTAACAATATTATTTATATAACATATTGCAGTAATAACATCCGCATCTGGAATCTTGTTGATTTTTTCACGGCTTCCTTAATGTTACTTTTCAGGAATGCAATAAGTTTCGTGGAGTAGTAGAGTTTACTTAATTTTTGCAAATATTTAAAAACAATAATTAACATTGCAATTTAGGTGAAATTGCAGTGGTAAGTTTCAATTTATAATTACTACTATGTTAAACGTCTCTAAAAATATGTTAAAAGCCTAAAGCAGTAAAATGAATGTCGCGCTTAAGCGTAAGAAGAGGGAAATTGTTATGTTGTTACGTTGGGAATACTGAATGTGGTATTTCACGCTTACCGCGTATTGGTTCTGTGCGGAAAACAAGCAAATACGAACGATCTCGCACAAAATTTTTTGTGTGTTTAGTGTGATAGTTGTGTGTTCAGATTATAATTTATGTGTTTAGTTTGCATAGCTTTTTGTGAGTGTTTAGTTTGTATAATTTATGTGTTTAGTCTGTATAGTTTTTCGTGTTTAGTTGGTACAGTTTGTCTGTGTGTCTAGTGTAAGCTCTCTTGGACTGGCTCCCCAAGTGTAGTAGACCTTCAGCTCACCTTACACTCCTGAGGAGGCCGTTGCCCTTATGGGATTTCAGGCTTTTCGTATTAAAAGGCTCGTTTTTCATATGTTGAAGATCAAGTGTGCAATCTCAGGTAAAAGATATTAATGTTATGTTTTATATTCCTTAGAAATGCAAATTTATTTGAGAATTGTTTTTATTCTATTTATATAACTATAGGTAATATATAATAGAACCAGAACATTTTGATAACTAAGATACTGTTCTGTTTTGTCTTTTTGTCTCATTTAAACATTTATAATATTATTTATTTCAATGATAATATATGTTATTCAATGTTACGAAATCTTTCCACGCCGACCAAATGCTATTTCGAGATGATGAGCGAGACTCGAAGTGCACGAGAACGACGAATGCAACTAACACAGCGAGCGAGAGCGGCAGTTAGTTTTGATCATCTCTAAACTCTAGGTTTATTTCCCACCAGGAGGGAGACATGCTAATAACTTTACCGCTTTTTAAAATCTATCACACAATACCGGATTTTAATAAGCGAAAAACCACTAAGGGGGCCTTTTATAAGATACATGGTGCACTTTGTGGAGTCTTTGTTAAATAATCCAGTGGCTTGTACAAGGAAGTTCGCAATTTTATTTTCGTTCTGCTTACTTACATTCCTTTGATCAACATTGAACATGCTACATGAATAGATAATGAAGAAAAGAACTTTAGAAATATAACGAAGAGAGATCTTTTACTCTGAAGCCGCAGGGTTTACCTTTACCGCCAAGGCAGAGTCATTTCAACCAGAAGGCAGAAGCTATCGATATCTTAATAAGATCCGTTTGTATTCGTAAGCGGTCGATATGTTTTTAGGTCTCTTTTAAGTTTGTTTCAATCAATAATCGGAAAAGTGTAGAGAATTTAAATGTAATATTACTGATTTAGAAAATATATTTTCTTCAACTAAGCAATGAACCAGCAGTGGTGTAATCGCGTACCCACTACAACGAGAAAATTTGACTAATTTTCGTAAAATAAAGTGAATATAACCTTCAGGTTCCCTATCTAACCACGACGTAAATACCAGATCATTATCTTTGGCACGCTAAGGATAAATCTTCATAGAACATCTTGTTATTCATAATCTTTTAAGTATCCACCTCGCGTTAATGGAATTCCTTGTCACAAAGTATTAGGGGCTGCAAGACAATAAACACCTTTAAGAACAGTTAAAAGATAACCTTATTAGCATTTCATGTCCAATCATACTGATTTAAACTATCACTGACTACATTGTTAATTCTTTCTTTAGACATCATCCTGATAGAGCTGTATTTTCAAAATTGTCTCATAATAATCTCTTTCTATTATCTAATATTATTTGAAATATATTAACATTCTATGTATTTTAGCTTAATTCTGCTACACAGTTTATTTCAGAGTTTAATTAATAGTTCATAGTATTTTGTTGTTTAATTCGTAAATAACTCTTGTATACATGTAACTCCCATCTAAATCAAATTGTTGAATTCTTTCTAAGTTCTGCATATAAATATAAGCCTACTTTTTTGCTGGTTGAGTGGAAGAAAGGCCTTATCGGCCTTAACTCTTAAAATAGATTTTATTATTACTATTATTATTATTATTATTATTATTGTTATTATTATCTAGAACAGCGGTGACCAAAACTCGAACTGCAGTGATTACATGCGACAGACAGCCTATGAAGTAAGGAGACGGAGGAAAGGTATTGGCATGAAAACTACAACCAGTGTTGGTTCCTGTACTAACATCTTGATCAATCCCGCGGATAAAAATCTCAAGCTTTGCTGTATCAGTAATGTCATTGCTGTCATCAAGAGCCAGTGAATAATATACGATTTTTCTTGCTTCTTTTTTTAACCTTCCTCTTGAATATAATCAGGAATTTTCTAAATTCTTCTCTCGATACTTGGTCGAGAAATTCGTAGTTTTTTTAATTAAAAACTTCTGATGGACAAGTTATTTAAGCTATTTTAATCATCACTCTTTTGAAAATTCTATTCTATTAAAAGGCTTTAAAGCACGAAATATTTCAAACCCCATTAGGTAGCTGACTTCCTTACATTTATTTATGTCATCTTTCTCTTCCTGGCTATGATTTAAGATAGGCCTGCACAAGGTTGCGCTCTCCGAGCCGGCTCACAGCTCATGAGCGGAATGCAGATATTAGCTGCGCTCTGTATAAGGGTGGACTGGAAGAAGGGGTGATCTCGTACAAAATGTACACAAAAGGAAGTACTATTACGAGTGTTTATGAAATGTTCAGTGTTTGCAAAACTATCTTGGACTTACTTACTTAAGGAACCCGGAGGTTCATTGCCGCCCTCATGATAAACCCGCCATCGTTCCCTATCCTGTGCAAGATTAATCAGTCTCTACCATCATATCCCACCTCCCTCAAATCCATTTTAATATTATCCTCCCATCTATGTCTTGCCTCCCAAGGTCTTTTTCCCTCCGGCCTCCCAACTAACACTCTATATGCATTTCTATTCGTCCACGATTTTTCACATGCCCTGCCCATCTCAAACGTCTGGATTTAATGTTCCTAATTATGTCAGGTGAAGTATACAATGCGTGCAGCTCTGCGTTGTGTAATTTTCTCCATTCTCCTGTAACTTCATCCTTCTTAGCCCCAAATATTTTCCTAAGAACCTTATTCTCAAACACCCTTAAAAATGTTCCTTCTCAGAGTGAGAGTCCAAGTTTCATTTAAGAACAACCGGCAATATAACTGTTTTATAAATTCTAACTTTCAGACTTTTTGACAGAAGACTAGATGACAAAAGCTTCCAACCGAATAATAACAGGCATTTCCCATATTTATTCTGTGTTTAATTTCTCTTCCTGAGTGTCATTTATATTTGTTAGTTGCTCCAAGATATCTGAATTTTTCCACCTCTTCGAAGGATAAATCTCCAATTTTTATAGTTCCATTTCGCTCAATATTCTGGTCACGAGACATAATCATATACTTTGTCTTTTCGGGATTTACAAACCCTATCGCTCTACTTGCTTCAACAAGAATTTCCACGTTTTCCCTAATCGTTTGTGTTTTGTCCTAAATATTCACGTCATCCGTCATTCACTATCTTGGACTATTATTAATTAATAAAGAAATATTTATTTTACAAAAATAATAGAAATTTTATAGCTACTTAAATGTACAAAATCATTTTGTTATATTTTTATTTATCAGTACATCAAAACGAGGTTTTATGCTGTTGGCAGCTGAAAGGAACAGTAGCCTACTGATCATAATGAAACATCAGTTACAAACGTTCGATGTCTGCCTTTATTGAAGTTGATTATAGAAAACAGTTGCTCACAAATATAAATGTTGAGCCAAACATAGCAATCATTTCCACAGCCAGCCTGTGTAGTCGTGGATATTATTGATAATGTTTAGTCTTGTAAAACTCAACCAGGCTAGTAGTATTATTCAAACGATCTTTAGCCCTTAGGCCACATTGAAGATGAATAAGTTCGAGCTGTGAATCGTTAAATGTTAAATGTTATGTTCCATCTTTTAGATTCCTCCATACTGTACTGTAGCAGTAGGTAAGTAACGTGAAACAGTTACTGAGAATAGGCCTACACACTGCACTCCACTAGATAACTGAGTGGTCGTTTCCCTCTCCTCTACCTATAGCAAGTCTATGTCATTCTGACGTATCTTCCTCTCCGTTTCGGCGAGCGGTGAACACAGCTCTCCCGCTCCGAAGGAGCGCGCGCGCTCGTTGAGCGCTGTTTGTGCAGGCATGATTTAAGACATGTCAATTCCTGGCGTATAACAGTTCGTTGGCACATAATATTGAATCAGCTTGTTATATACAATAGAAGTAATTTAATACAGTTATATGAACAAAAAAAAGTGTTCATATAACTGTATTGAATTACTTCTATTGTATATAACTATCTCATTCATGAACACTGTTGTATCTGACCTAACCTATGCAATTTAATCATTGAATCAGTTTTTCTAAAATATTGTTATTAAATGAATAAGTAATAAATAGTTACCCTCATCTAAAGAATGAGATAAAAACTAATAATTTTATCCTTCTAGGGAGAAGATCTAAAAATATCAAGAAGAATTATAGAAACGCATACTTAGTGGTCAATAATAATAATAATAATAATAATAATAATAATAATAATAATAATAATAATAATAATAATTACATTATTCAGCGTGGCAATTAATGTTTCTATATACTCCTAATTGAACCGTTGAGCAAACTCCTCGTAAACATATTACATTTTGTCCTGTAGAGACACAACAACAAAAAAACACACAGCAATTCCTCTCTTTCTGTGATTACATTCTTTACCGCTGAAACCACCTCTGTAGAGACAGAGTTTGTAGAGCGACATGATACCGCCACTGCTTGCCTTCAGCACGTAAATGAAACACACAGCAATGTACAGGAAACTCCTCGTACCCGTTTGAATGTCTGTGATTACACGATGTAATCACGACACCCGCTTTGGTCACCGCTGATCTAGAACAACCACCTCTGTAGAGACAGAGTTTGTAGAGCGACATGATACCGCCACTGCTTGCCTTCAGTACGTAAATGAAACACACAGCAATGTACAGGAAACTCCTCGTACCCGTTTGAATGTCTGTGATTACACGATGTAATCACAGTATCCGGTTTGGTCACCGCTGATCTAGAACAACCACCTCTGTAGAGACAGAGTTTGTAGAGCGACATGGTACCGCCACTGCTTGCCTTCAGCACGTAAATGAAACACACAGCAATGTACAGGAAACTCCTCGTACCCGTTTGAATGTCTGTGATTACACGATGTAATCACGACACCAGCTTTGGTCACCTCTGATCTAGAACAAGCACAATATATCCCAGAGAAAATTTAAATTCATGGCTTCAAGTCGTAAACCAATAAAATGCTCAGTCAGAAATCGAACAGTGGATCATTTGAATGCGAAATCAGTGCAATAACTGTCGTAGCAGTCTGTGCGATAACCTGGATGTAATATTAAACAGGACTGCGTGGCTCCCTCCGCCATCTGTTACTACGGTGAGCTTCAAGAAGCCATTTGCATCCCCGCTCACATAGGGATGGATATGACGCTTACACGATATGACGCGTTTTGACGGCGCTGTCAATATCGTGTTCACTTCGCAAGAAGGTTGCCTGGGGCTCCAAGCCACAGAGGACCTCGTTACAACAAGAAACATGTCATTCAGTTCGAGGACCCCGCGACAGGGGAACAATGCACAAACTGCCCAAGTCCGATCATAGGCACGCGCCATAAGAGTCATTTGATTGGAAACTGAAACGAATGCAATGCAGTACAGTACTGCCTTCTGGAAAGCTAGACTGATTACAATTCACTGAGTCTAATCAGGTTTAAACAAGATAAGTCACCACTACAAGCAACACCATGTCATCCTACTTTCATAATATGATTAATCTTTACATCATCATAGGCTTAAGGACTTTACTAATAGACGGTAGTAAGAGGGGGATCCAGGAAATAACGACCGTTTTGTTGTAATAATTAAAAAAAAATATTTATTTGAAAAAACAAAGTCTGTTACATAACTGAACCTTCCTTTACTTCTCTACATAATCACCACCTACATTTAAACATTTGTCGCATCTGTTCACTAGCTTTAGAATTCCCGTGTTATACTCCTCTGCCGCCAGTTCATTAAGCCAGGTGTTCACTGTCTTCTTCAACTCTTCATCACTTCCAAAACGCGTACCACCCAGAAAGTCTTTCAGCTTAGTGAAAAGGTGAAAATCGCTAGGAGCAAGGTCTGGACTATAGGGCGGATGATCAAAGATTTCCCAACCGAATTGATCCAGCAATTCTCGAGTTGAAGCAGCAGTGTGCGGGCGGGCACAGATTTTGTGGTAGCCAAGATGTTGCGACACAGTTTCACCAACCAAAGAACGAGAAATGTCAGGAAAGGCAATATGCAATTCGTCGAGTGATGTGCGCCTGTCTTGCAAGATTCTGTCGTTCACTTTAGTTTTCAGGTCTTCTGTGATGAGTGATGGGCGTCCGGGTCGAGTTTCATCGTGGACATTTGTTCGCCCATTGTTGAACATTTCGCACCATTTTCTCACATTTCTTTATTCATTACAGTATCACCATACACTTCTTTCAATTGCCGGTAAATTTCTGCAGGTTTCAAATGTCGGGCATTCAAAAATCGAATCACACTCCTAACCTCACAGTCGGCAGGATTATCAATCACGTCGTTCATTTTGAAGTAACACAAAATGCACAATGGCGACTTGTTGCAACCAGTACTCACAACATTATGAGAACACATGTTAAGGAAGCCAGTTGACCTTCAAACAAGGAAGGGGAGTCAGCTGCGCGGCGGGTATGCGCGAACGGTCGTTATTTCCTGGATCCCCCTCGTAAATTATACACTACTAGTGGATTGTGCAGCAAATGCTGCAAACTAAGTTCATTAGAAGTTCAAATAAAAATTTTTCAGATTTATATTCAATTAAGAATAGGCCTACCACTCATTTTAAAAGTTATTTGCTTCCATAATAATGAAACATACTCTCTCCGAATGGTTTTTCATGCCAAATACTTTTTTTAACCTATCCATATTCAGTTTTTGAGTTTAAAAGCGAAAACGGAAGTAACAATGTTAGGACGATCAATGGATTTTTCATGTGGGAGTAAAGCAGTGGTAGCTATTTTAGGTTATTGTGGATTGTAGGTGAGAGGTAAGAAAATGTAAGGTTTGCCATGCTTTCGAACAATAGACATAGCATCTTAGTATAGCTGCTGCATTTTTTCGTGAACTACATTGAAATATAGAGGGCAGAATCATTTTATCTTGCTAAGAGATCTTGCTGAAATGATCGGGAGAATAAAAAATCTTGTAGGCCTCTTATTTTTTCAGTAAGTAATACCTTTTGGTCTTTTTTTAGGAACTGTAATTTTTGCGCTCTCTCTAGAAAATACTAGAAAGAATAACGCATACAAATATTCACACTACACCGCCATTAAATATATGAAAAATGACCCACACCACTTGATTAATAACTATAAACATATTTCATTTTAACAACAATAATTTTAACTTACGTAAGTTTTCTAGTTTTCAGTAATATAATATACTGTATATATTATACAGCCGTCACTCAATAAATAATTATAGAAATGAAGATCTAATTTAAGATGTTCTCTACGTATACATATATAACCCCAAAAGGTTTGAGTTTCATATCAATAGGCTATATCCTTAATATGTATATTAATGACAAATACATCATGGCATTAACTATAATAATATTTCACTTTTAATGGTGAAATGTCATCAAACGACCTCAAGTATCGTACTTTTTAATATCCAATACACAGTTTTATTCAGAAAGTTACACACAACAGAATCAGACTTGTAAATTATTTTTAGTAGTAATCTTTGAAAGTTTTTAATAACCGATTATAGAGATGTTATAAAAAATTACACAAATGAAGATCGACATATTGTTGTCATTATGTCACAGAATTTGCTTTAATTTGCTCTACCTATGTCAGCAATCCTGCAGGTCATGGCCTTCGTGTAATGTTGTTTATTGTACTATGTGTTTCGTTTTATTTATTAGTTATCAAAACTGAAAACAGATGGATTTTGGAAAATTGGAAAATTGGCATTTCACTGAAAACTACCATTTTTCTGAAAAATTTTGGATGCCAAGCTTCAAAATGAGGGTCACTCATTACAATCCGTTCAACCGTTTTCCCGTAATTTTCATTACCAGTTCAAATTATATATATATATATATATATATATATATATATATATATATATATATATAGATTTAAAGGGTGTAATTGATGTTTTGTTATTGAACTGTTGTATTATCGCCGCGCTCTCAGGTTTAACATTCGGCAGGTCTTTGAACGGCCTCGTGCATAACATTCGGCAGGTCTTTGAAATTTAATTGCATTATTGTTTTCAATTTCTTATGTCCCCGCTCCAATCACTCGCCTCAATTTTAATATTGCAACCAATAAGCTGCTTCCATTACTAAATGACATCTACTTGTCTAATCCACGTGGACTAAAACCGAGGTTGCAATGTCTTGTGCTGAGGACGAATATTAAGGTATGTGATTAAAAATTATTATTAAAGAGTTATTATTAAGAGTTAAGAATGTCAACGTACTCGTATATGAAATAATAATAATAATAATAATAATAATAATAATAATAATAATAATAATAATAATAATAATAATAACAGCCATTTAACAATATAACAAACTAGTGCTTATTCTTATCGAGGAAGTAGACGTGACAACGTGACGCTTAGAGTGAAACCTACAGAGCAACAATCGGTCGGCAAAATTATGTTTTAAAAGCACACCGCACGTTATTGTATGATGCCGACATGTTAAGCATGAGGCCGCGGCGATAATATCGGTGAAGAAATATGTTGTGTCAGTGAAGTGTGAAGTGTAAGTGATTGTGTAAGTGAAGTGTGTTTGTGTCAGTGAAGTTTTATAGTTTATAGTGGCAGTGCAAAGTATAGAACAGTGAAATGTTTTTGAAGTGTTAGTGAAATCAGGATAGTATCAGTGAAATGTGTCGTAGTTCCAGTGCAGTGAGTGAGTTGACAGTGAAATGAGTGTAGTGCTGAAAGGTACTTGTGCAGATATGAACATATCATACTCGTGGGTTTTAGTGAGAAATTAGAGTTAAGATACAAATCAGATTTACTTTAAATGTTATTTTAAGTGATCGTGCTTCATTTAATTTAGGATGCTCCTTGTTATTATTATTATTATTATTATTATTATTAATTGTATTTTTTATTAATTGTCATTATTGAGTGTAATTAGTTACCACAGCCACCGGGTATTTACCCATTTGCAGTGTGAATAAATACATACATACATACATACATACATACATTATCATCATTATCATCATCAATAGGGATCGTACGGAATAAAGTTAGTTGTTCATAGACTATATTGACGTGACGTCATGTTTGGCGCGCGACACAGATACTATTAGGGAACATTTGCGTCTTGTTTGTGATGTAGTTAACATTCTAGTGAGAGGTGATTTTCGGATACAAAAGCCAGATTAGTGAACGTATCAAAAACTTCACATTCTACAGCAATTATGTACGGCAATTAATTTTGCACAATATAATTCGTGTTATAAAACTTCAAATTTTTATATATAAATAATGAATATACTTTTATGCTCGACCATGCCGAAATGTAGTAATTATACACCTGGTAGCAGACCTTTAATGCATGTCATTAAAGTACACCTACTCATTAAAGGTCAGGTCTTTCAGCCAATGACGACTCAGGTTACAACTGTTCAGCCAATGACAGGTCAGCTTTCTACCGTTATAAAACTGCAAGTATCGATTATTCTCGGATATGCAATCGAAAGAGAATTAGCGAAAAGTCACGGAGGCTGGAAATCCAATACTGTCGCAGAAGGTTATGTTCTGTTACTATAATAATTAGCGTTAATTGTAAATAATATTCAAATAAATTCAATTTGTCATCTCGTTTTTCAATGTCTAATTTAATTTCAATGTTATCTCTGTAGGTTCTTATGGTCTAGTAAGGTCAATGTGGATATCTGTTCCTCGGAAAAAATCAATATTTTCGCGTCTGCGCACATCTCACAACATACGGGACATTGCTCAACAATTAATAATATCAAGTTAGAGCATAAAAAGTCGTATGAAACTCGCCTATAATGGTAATTAAGAAGCTCGTATGAAAATTATGAAACTCGCTTGCGCTCGTTTCATAAATATCCATACTCACTTCTTAATTACCTTCATTATAGGCTCGTTGCATAATGTACTATTATGTTAAAAAGTATACTAAAACATGGAAAATGTATTCACTTTTCTGTCTCGATCTCCAGTCTATGTTGAATCTTCTTCAAGATTTAAGTTTTACCCAGGCGCAAATGTAAACTCTTTGTCGTCAAGTTCAGTAAAGAAGTAATTTTCGTTTTTCCTTTTATTTTGCACAGGAAAGTCATAATTATCCACTCCTTTGCAATCCACTACACAATTCATTGCCAGTTTCACCAACATTTTCCATAAACTTAAATTAGCTAAGTGGCCACCAAAATCGGGTCCTTAAATCTTACTCAGCGCGCTAATCTATCCTTAAATGTGTGGTGAAATGCATATTTCGCTAAGTCTTACTTAATCCAAGATTTAATGAAGACAAATATTTTAAGTATGGATGGTGAAATCGGCCCTTGGTCACTTAAATAATTTTGTATTATCACGACTATTACACTCTTACTACGTCATACTACTTTTGACCAATAAAATGGTACGGAACGACGTTTTTCAACCAATAATGGCTGCTTATCCTACAATTTGTATCATCTCCCTCGGCATTTGTTTTTTTTATCACCTCCCTAGCATTTGTTTCTTTGCTTACCAACATTGCACTTTCAATAATTGTATTTTCTTTAATTATTCATGTTTATTTCATCATCGTTAATTAAAACTTTTCTATCATTTATCTTGTTTATATTATTTAGGTTATGTTATAACTTCTGCTGTATAAGATTATGGATAGTCACGGATCAGAGATTGTTTAATATATATTGATAATAGAAGTGGAATGCAACTGTTTTAATAAAAAATGAAACTGAATCAACAAAGCTGCTTGACTAGTAACCGTCCATAGAATTCAATGAAGATTGTATAGTTGATACAACTGGTAACAAGAGAACAGCTAATCATAACAAACTACTGCCATCTAGCGGAATATTTGTATTGATGAGATGGTACAATACTGTATTTTTAAGACAGTTCAGTACATATTTTTGTAAGTAAATTAATATTTTATTTCTTCTAATCGTGTAATAGTCAATTAAATCCGATTGGAGTTTTGATTTTCTCTAGATAAATCAAAACCTCTAGTGAGATTATTATAGACTCTTAGCCTACACTTTTACTACGTCATACTACTTTTGACCAATAAAACGGTACGAAAGGACGTCTTTCAACCAATCATGGCTGCTTATCGCACAATTTTATCGCATCCCTAGCATTTGCTTAATTTTATCGCGTCCCTAGCATTTGTTTATTTTTATCACTACCCTAGCATTTGTTTCTTTGTGTGCCAAAATTTCAAACTGCACTGGTCTGGACGTCAAAAAACAGAAAATTACAAACCACTCCAGTCAATGCACAGCAGTTTCAAATATGACTCGCATTGGAATTCAAGAACAAGAATTAATAAAGATCACTGGTCATAGCTATGCATCTTCCCTGAAATTCTATATACAAAGAAATGAAGAGCACCAATCGGAAATCCTGAATAAGTCGAGGAATACACCATGTACATCAACGAGTTTCACTTCTTTTACGCAGACGTCTAATATAACATCAACTGTACCACCAACCACTAAAACATTCAAATTTGAAAACTGTACCTACTTTCAATAATTGTTTCTTTTAAAATTATTCATATTTATTTTTATTTCATCATCGTTAATTAAAACGTTTCTTGTTTATTTCATCATCCCTAATTAAAACTTTTCTAACACTTGTTTATATTATTTAGGCTATGTTATAGCTTCTGCTATATGATATTATGGATAGTCACGTATCAGAGATTGTTTAATACTAAGATTTATTGAAAATCATCTTTGAAGTGACGTTGATTATGGGATCCGGATAATTGAAGTGGAATGCAACTGTTTTAATAAAAATGAAACTGAATCAACAAAGCCTTCTTGACTAGTAACCGTCTACAAAGTTCAATGAAGATTCCATAGTTGGCACAACTGATAACAAGAAAAGAGCTTATCATAACACACTATAGCCATCTATCATGCATCTAGCGTAATATTTGTAATGTTGGTACAATAATACATTTGAAGACAGTTGTATTTTCGTAAGTCAATATTTTATTTTATTGGAGTACTTCGTTGCTTCTAATCTTTATATACTTTCTTCTAATCGTGTAATAGTCAATTAAATCCCACTCGAGGTTTGATTTTCTCTAGATAAATCAAAACCTCTAGTGAGATTACTGTTGATAAAATATTTTATATTGCAGTTGAAAGTAGTTACTAAACGTCATTCTAAGTGAAAACCAAATTTTTACTATTAATATGTTTGTATGTTCTGCATTTAGCGATATGAAAAAGGAAAAGATGCTTGAGGAAAAAGCAGCAAATGTAAATTTAAATGTTATAATGTGTCAAGATATAGCTTAGCTACATTTCGGCGTGAGAAAGATTTCCCGTTGTTTGGTAACCTGGTAATGCTTCATTGAGTGCACAAATAGCTGAAGGTAGGCCTATCATCTCGCGCATGCCTGAACTCGAGTCTCCGGGATGAGTCCGGTCTGTAGGGCTCACTTGTCGAGGTGTCGGGTTTCTTTGATTTAGTCCTCTAGGAGGTGTTGCATCACATCTCAGGAAATCTGAACTCGGCAGAAGTGGGATGAAACGCTAGCTCACGCTCCTCCTGATTACCCACACAGGATTCAGTTCAACAAATATTTAGTTAACACCCATCACTGGTGACTCATCAACATTCCCGTCAATGTATATCTACATCGTTGTTATTCAAATGAGTCAGAATGGATGAGTTGTACAGCTTTCTGTTCCAAATTCAGTTCAGCGGCGAATGCAAGCAGAAAAAAAAGAAAGAGAAACGAGACAAATAACGAACTCCATTATTGTCGAAACAAAGTCTGTATGTATAAAATTATTAATTTATGACTAAAGCGATTATGATGTTACTTATGCTATCGTAATGTCAGAATGTTACGTTCATGTTGTTCGTAAATTTTATAGAGAAGATGTCAATGAATATGTGGAGAAGATCAATAGAGGAAGGTCTGACAAAAGACTACAAGAAGAAGAAGAAATGGACAAAAAGAATATGAGAAAGGGCAAAGGAGAAAAAAATGTGGTAGTTGAAAAATTCTGCGGTTGGCAGAGGGAGTGAAGAGAGAGGCAGAGAAGGGAGAAGAGACAGAGTAAGAGCAAGGAGAAGAGACAGAGCAAGAGTAGGGAGAAGAGACAGAGTAAGAGCAGGGAGAAGAGACAGAGTAAGAGCAGGGAGGAGTCAGAATGAGAGAAGGGAGATGAGACAGAGAGAGAATAAACAGAGACGAAGGGAGAGAAGGGAGAAGGAATAGATTGGGAGAAGGGAGAGGAGACAGAAAATAAACAGAGACGGAGGGAGAGAAGGGAGAAGGAACAGATTGGGAGAAGGGAGAGGAGACAGAAAATAAACAGAGACGGAGGGAGAGAAGGGAGAAGGAACAGATTGGGAGAAGGGAGAGGAGACAGAAAATAAACAGAGACGGAGGGAGAGAAGGGAGAAGGGAGGGAGACAGAAAATAAACAGAGACGGAGGGAGAGAAGAGAGAAGCAACAGAATGGGAGAAGGAGAGGAGACAGAGAGAGAGTAAGGAGACGGAGGAGAGAAGGAGAAGGAACAGAATGGGAGAAGGAGAGGAGACAGAGAGAGAGTAAAGAGACGGAGGAAGAGAAGGAGAAGGAACAGAATGGGAGAAGGGAAAGGAGACAGAGAGAGAGTAAAGAGACAGAGGGAGAGAAGGGAGAAGGAACAGAATGGGAGAAGGAGAGAAGAGAGAAAGAGAGAGTAAAGAGACGGAGGGAGAGAAGGGAGAAGGAACAGAATGGGAGAAGGGAGAGGAGACAGAAAATAAACAGAGACGGAGGGAGAGAAAGGGAGAAGGAACAGAATGGGAGAAGGGAGAGGAGACAGAGAGAGAGTAAAGAGACGGAGGGAGAGAAGGGAGAAGGAACAGAATGGGAGAAGGGAGAGGAGACAGAGAGTAAAGAGACAGAGGGAGAGAAGGGAGAAGGAACAGAATGGGAGAAGGGAGAGGAGACAGAGAGAGAGAGTAAGGAGACGGAGGGAGAGAAGGGAGAAGGAACAGAATGGGAGAAGGGAGAGGAGACAGAGAGAGTAAAGAGACAGAGGGAGAGAAGGGAGAAGGAACAGAATGAGAGAAGGGAGAAGGAACAGAATGGGAGAAGGGAGAGAAGAGAGAAAGAGAGAGTAAAGAGACGGAGGAGAGAAGGGAGAAGGAACAGAATGGGAGAAGGGAGAGGAGACAGAGAGAGAGTAAAGAGACGGAGGGAGAGAAGGGAGAAGGAACAGAATGGGAGAAGGGAGAGGAGACAGAGAGAGAGTAAAGAGACGGAGGGAGAGAAGGGAGAAGGAACAGAATGGGAGAAGGGAGAGGAGACAGAGAGAGAGTAAAGAGACGGAGGGAGAGAAGGAGGAGGAACAGAATGGGAGAAGGGAGAGGAGACAGAAAATAAACAGAGACGGAGGGAGAGAAGGGAGAAGGAACAGAATGGGAGAAGGGAGAGGAGACAGAGAGAGAGAGTAAAGAGACGGAGGGAGAGAAGGGAGAAGGAACAGAATGGGAGAAGGGAGAGAAGACAGAGAGAGAGTAAAGAGACGGAGGGAGAGAAGGGAGAAGGAACAGAATGGGAGAAGGGAGAGGAGACAGAAAATAAACAGAGACGGAGGGAGAGAAGGGAGAAGGAACAGAATGGGAGAAGGGAGAGGAGACAGAGAGAGAGTAAAGAGACGGAGGGAGAGAAGGGAGAAGGAACAGAATGGGAGACGGGAGAGGAGACAGAGAGAGGAGGGAGATAATATAGAAAAAGGAGAAGGGACAGAATTAGAGAAGGGAGAGGAGATAGAGGAAGAGCAGGAAGGAGCCAGAATGAGAGAAGAGAGATGAGACAGAGAAAGAAGGAGAGAAACAGAAAGAGGAAGGAGAAGAGAGAGGAGACAGAGTGAGGGGAAGTAGATGAGAGAGAGAGAAGGGAAAGGGGTCGGAGTGAGAGAAGGGAGAGAAGAGAGTGAGAGAAGGAAGAAGAGACAATGGAAGAAGAGAGGGAAAACAGAGTAAGAGATAAGGTAGAGGAGAGAGTGAGAGGTAAGGAAGAGGAGACAAAGTGAAATAAAGGAGAGGAGACAGAATGAGAGGGGAGGGGAGACAGTGAGAAAAGGTAGGGAAGGAAGAGTGGGAGAAAAGAGTGAAGACAGAGTGAGAGTAGGAAAGCAAAGTAGAGAAACAAGAGGATAAAGAAAAGAATTTAAGTGAGCGATAGGTGGAAAGCGAATAAACTTAGAAACAAAAATATTACGAGAAGGAGAGTTGAAAAGAGACGAAGAGGGAAATGGAGGAGAGAAAAAAAAAGAAATTATGATGAGAAAGAGGGGTAAAAGGAAAATAAAAAAGAGAAATAGAAGGGGAGCAGGAGGAATACAAAGGTTGTGGGGAAGGGAAGAAGGAAGGAAAAAATTGAAGTCAAAATGAGAGGTAGGAGGAAGAAAATGGAGAATAAAACGATGAAGAGAAAATATAAAGAAGAGAAGGAGTAAGATAAGGATCAAGAAGGAAAATGCAGAGAAAATAAACAGAGAAGTAGAAAATGTGGGAAAGGAGAAAGAGTAGGAGAAGGGTGATGAATAAAGGAGAAAACTAGAACAGCAACAGGAACGTAGAATGGTTAAGTCACAAAGAAGAAGTAAAAGAATTGGAGGAATAAAAGAAAATAAGGAAAGGAGACAGGAATAGAAAGATGATAGATAGTAGAGCATAATAATAAAGTTAGGGATGAATGAGAGACGAGCTGGAGAAAAGGGAAAGGGGTTGATGATAAGGAAAAATCAATATAATGTTTGAGAGAAGAAAAGTGACATTAAAAGACGGAAACTTATCAAGATGATCTACTGAAAGATACATTGGACTGAAAATCTCTACAGTGTAATACATAAGATATATACAGGGTTTTCAAAAATACGGGGCATAATTTCAGGTGTGTATTTCCCACATGTAGACAATCAAAATAGTTCATTACAACATGTGTCCGGAAATGCTTCATTTCCGAGTTATGGCCGTCACAACATTGAAATTCACCGGAACGTTTTCCTTTCCGCAGGTCGTTGTCATTATAGAAGATGTTCAAAATGTCCACCTCCTGCTTGAATACAGACCTCATATCGATGTCTCATTGACCTGCGAACACGATCCCGAACTCCAGGAGTATTGCGTATGTCCTTAGAACATGCCACAATTCGATTCCGAAGGGATTCCAAATCAGGCACCGGAGACGAATAAACCAATGATTTTAAATGGCCCCACAAGTAGAAATCGAGAGGGTTCAGATCAGGTAAGCATGGAGGCCAAGCAATTGGGCCACCTCTACCTATCCATCGATCAGGAAACCTTCGATCCAAGTACCGGCGAGCCGTACGACTGAAGTGTGCAGGAGCGCCATCATGCAAGAAGTGAATGTGTTGACGATTGATCAGTGGAGTGTCTTCTAAAACATGAGGTATGGTGTTTTCCAGGAAGTTTGTGTACGCCTGCCCCTGTTTAAGTACATGGGGTCCAACTAATCGATCACCAATGATACCGGCCCACATGTTGAGGGAGAACCGCACCCGGTGATAAGATGGAACAGTTGCACGTGGGTTTTCATACGCCCATACATGCTGATTGTGGAAATTTGTTATGCCATCTCGTGTGAACTGTGCTTCATCTGTAAATAATACTAGGCAGGAAAGTTCGGATTTACACAACACTGCTGCAAGAACAACTGACAGAACCAAACTCGTGCAGGGTAATCTGCTGGTGACAGGGCCTGTACACGTTGCAAATGATAAGGATACAATTGATACTCTTTCAACAGTCTCCAGACAGTCGTATGAGGAACATTGACTTGCAACGCTACCCTTCGTGTGCTGATAGAAGGAGTCATGTTCACAGCCTCCAGAATCTTCTCCTGTACTTCTGGAGTTGTAGATCTTGATCCCCTTCCCAAACCAGGAGAATTAAATTTTCCATACTCGCACAGACGGTAATGGAGACGTACAAATGTCTTCCGATCTGGACATTGTCGCTGTGGGTGCCTCTCCTAACAAACGACGAGCCAGCGCAGCATTGCCGTCCGCCTTACCGTACATGAAGTGTATCTCTGCCAGCTCTTGATTTGAATACATGTCGCACAGTCTAACGCGTACACAACACTGAATGTAACCTTCGCCTCGGAATGAACTTTCACAGTGCCCTCTTAATATCTCCTTTGACGGCAACGACCTGCGGAAAGAAAAACGTTCCGGTGAATTTCAATGTTGTGAAGGCCATAACTCGGAAATGAAGCATTTCCGGACACATGTTGTAATGAACTATTTTGATTGTCTACATGTGGGAAATACATACCTGAAATTATGCCCCCTGTATTTTTAAACACCCTGTATATATATATATATATATATATATTCCATTCTATCTTTTTTCCTCTTTTTCATTTAAAATTTCTTCTTACTTTTTTCTTGCTTTTAAAATTTCTCGTTTGTTCGCTTATTTTAAAAGGATCAGTAACCTAAATATAGGCCTATATTCAAATAAATGGACGTAAACAAATCACTACAGCGCCCTGCAATACCGGCTTGTCTACTGATCAATACAGATTTGATACAAGTGTGCATTTGCTGACTATATTTATGACGATGTTACACGCAATTGTTTGTATCTTCACTATTTATTATCGGTGTTTTCGGTCTAGGTTCTCAGAGGTAATTAAGTCTTGTTAATTTGGTAGACGTGAAGGCGCTACAGTGATATGAGAAACAGGAGTAGAGAAGAAAGTGTAATCTCGTCAAACGCTCAGCAATTAATTGACTTTCAGTTAATTAAAGTTATTGACTATGAATTTATTCAAGGCTGTGTTTCATGAAGGGGGCGACATCGGTTTGATCCATCAAGTGGCTTGGAAATGAAGTTAACACCGATCGGCATCAATTTCCTCATTATTAAAACTATGTGCAATCTTTATGAATTCAGCAGAGTTTCGAATATGATAGCAAAATTCTTGTATCACCTGAAATTTTTGGAAGAAGAGAAACTAAGTATGTACTTTTAATAGATTTAGATCAGTGGCGGCTCCTGCATATTTATTAAGAGGAGGAAAGAAGTTAACAGCACGAAATGACACCTTCTTGAATGAAACATGCTACAAATTAGCCTATAGGCATACATGTAAGACCAGGTAGTGTTGGGGTTGGCCTTCCCTTCTGTATAGCAATAATCTGTTCTTGCAAAATGAGTTTCCTAAATTGTCCAAAATATATTATGTTTTCACTTCCATTCATTGTTGAATAATTGCGCAAATTAACAATTACAAGGAAATTCACAACCTCGTAGCATTTTTCGAGCGCACTACAGCATCACACGTGTTGGAAGAGACTAGCTACTAACTCGTAACCGGAACTGTTTTACAGAAATGGAAATGGGAATGGGAAATAATCTGAGGAAAGCGAGAACACTGCACCCACCCACGTGGTCTGCGTTGCCACATGTACATTTTACAAGTTCAGTATCACATGCTTTTGAAGAATGTCAGTTCTTGTAAAGTCATACTATCATTATTGTTCAAAGCTGCCGGTGGCCGATTAATTTTTTATGTTAAAAATGATGTAGTTTGGAGTACCTACTTTCAGTTTCAAATATATTTGTACAAAACTGACACCTTGGTTGTTGCCCTGTCTAGTAAACAATGAATAGAAGTGAATTTCAGGGGCCAACTACGTAAAACTACTTCCTCTTTGTTTTACATAAACCCGACTTTAACTTTCAAATATCCACGAAAGTTTCAAACCATGGATAGTAGCCTATATAAAGTGCAATGAATAATATTTTTATTTATAATTTAAAAAAAAGTTTACATGGTGTCTTTCATAGCGTTGCATTAAAACTGTTTTTGTTGTGTCTCCTCCTAGATGTGTTATAGTCCGGTTGAATGCAACATCGTTAGGTGGCAGCGGTAGCGAGCTTGCTGCACGACCAGTCGGTTTCTATTTCCCGCCCATGACTGATTCAGAGGAGGATCTCCTCCCTCTCCGTTCATTTACTTGCTTTAAAACTCTGCTTCTTTCTCTGGCCGCTAGTGCGCTGTTGTCTATGTGTGTTAACTGCAGTAGAGGAGGAATGGAGGCCTTTCCTCCACACAGACAATCTCGCATCTTTCTCACAGTTTTCTAGCAGCACATGAGCGCGCGTTGTTTAAAACTCAATCAACCGAGGTTCTCTTATAGCTGTGAACTTAAAAATTATCGAATCTTCCTCGAATTTCAAGGCTCATATTTTATTTGATATTTACTTTCAAAAGAAGAAAATGTGAGGAGGACGTCCCTCCCTTCCCTCCCCCGAGGAACCGCCACTGATTTAGATTTAGATTTATTTAATAATAACATATACATAAAAACGTTACATTAGAGTACCCCGAAAGAGCAAAGCTCGTGTTCGGGGACAGTTCCGTTACATAGATATATATACTTTGTAGACAAAATACTTAAGAAAAAAGCTCACATAAAGATGATAATAAAATTAGTAAGTAATAATACTAGTAATAACTGAGTGAACAAAGCGACGATGTTGAGATTGGTGGATTAATATTAAATTATTATTAGTAGTATAATTAGTACAGGTCCTGTTGGTATAGTAACCAAGATAAAATAGAAAAAATATACTTAGGATAGAAATAAACTTGTTTTACAATACATGGCACATATTATAATATAAATTTTTCAATTCTGGATCTGAAAATTTCATTGCTTAAAGTAGTCAATTCTGGATGAAATTTTATTATCGAATTATATAGACGTGGACCATAATTTGTGCTTTGTAGTAAAGCAGCAGATGTGAAACATTTAGGTTCAACTAAATTAAGAATTTTATTTCGTCTTGTATTATGATCATGTGGCTGAGCTACAAATTTCATTCTATTTTTATGATAGAATTTCATTACAGAGTATTCATAAATTTGGTCGATTCTAAAAACATTCAATTCGGAATGGATCAAATTTGTTGGATAATCCAGTCGCCTTTTCAAACAAAGATGGAGATGGAGTACTATTTTATTACAATGATGTCTATTGGCTGACGGAGGGAATTCAAATTGACACATTCTGAAGAGCGAAGGCTCTTCATCGACTCATCTACGATCAGTTTCAAGACACGTCTACTGCATAATGGAATCAACACCTTTCAGTGCCCCTGGCTTATGCAGTCCACATGAAAGATACATATGACAATATTAAAAAACTTACTGATAATAGGATAAGAAGAATATCAGTGGATCCTATGTATTGAGCTAAAGTTGTAACGATGGTACTGGGCTGTAGGAAGGTTACATAAAATGAATCGCCTAGAATCAAACTGCATTTAATTTAAAAATCTGATTTGTCAGAAAAGACGAAAAACTAATTCAGATTTCAAACGGTGATGATACTACTAAAGTTACGTGAGATAAAGTCCAGTTTAACTCCAAACGAGCAGTTTATCATATTGCCTGAAAAATTATGAACTGAACTATACCTTAATCCCACATTCCATAATTTGGAGAAAGCGCAGTTTGATTTTCAAATATCGTTGTTCCCTCTGTTGATGGGAAGCCATAATAAGGACGAACATAATGACGTAAAGAGGAGTGTGGCACATCCACGTTACAATTAGTACATTATGCAACTAGCCTATAATGATAGTAATTAAGACGCAAGTATGTTTGTTTATGAAACGAGCGCAAGCGAGTTTCATAATTTTCATACGAGCGTCTTAATTACCATTATAGGCAAGTTTCATACGACTTTTTATGCTCGACAATATTTCTAACTTTAAATTATTCAGAAGTATACATTTTATTTGTATCTGACAGAAGATCGGAAGTGACCTTGTTCATAGCTCTTGAATTGTGAGATGTGCTCAGACGCGAAAGTATTGATTTTTTCCGAGGAACAATAATGTCATTGACCTTGATGTAATGCAGAGAATGTATAACCTGGAAATTGATTTAGAATTGAAAAACGAGATGACAAATTGAATTTATTTGAATATTATTTACAATTAACGCCAATTATTATAGTAACAGAACATAACCTTCTGCGACAGTATTGGATTTCCAGCCTCCGTGACGTTTCCCTCGTCTTTCGATTGCATATCCGAGAATAATCGAAAACCTGAACTTTAATGAATAGGTGTACTTTAATGAGGTCCATTAAAGGACTGCTACCAGGTGTATAATTACTACATTTCGGCATGGTCGAGCATAAAATATATTAAGATACAAGTTTGGGAAATGATTTTTACAAAATCGAGGTAAAGTTTGAAAAACGAGCAGTATCACTGGTTATCAAAGAAAACACATTTCTTCTCCCTGCTAAAATTTATAATGTTCTATAGAGATACGTTACAAAACCACAGAGACTATACACAATCTATTATGTCATATCGACAGCAGTAATGAATATGAAGTACAGACGAAGCACAAATATTCATACAAATGCGTCGACTACAAATAATGTACTGCTGTTGGAAATGGAAATCGCAAGTTTTACAGAGAGAGAAATATGAGCTTTGTAACTTTTGAAAACAGCGAAAGAAAAATTAAATCCGAAAATACATTATTGCAAAAAATAACGATCAATTCCACTCTTACTTTTGGAAATACGATGTATAATAATAATAATAATAATAATAATAATAATAATATAATAATAGTAATAACAAAAAAAAACAGACCAAACCAACACAAACAGCACACGAGAATAAATACATAACATTAACATATCACAATACCAATACCCACAAAATTGCAACTTCATTCAGAAAACTAAAGTACAAAATTGCATACAAAACAAATAATACAACACAGAAATACTTAAATAACCACACTAAACATTCAAATATATATAATTCAACTGGAGTTTACAAATTAAAATGCAATAGTTGCCCACATTTTTACATAGGACAGACAGGAAGATCCTTTCATACAAGATACAACGAACATATTATAGCTATAACCAAACCTTACATTACATCAAATTATGCAGATCACATTATCGACAATAATCATGACTACAATAATATAGAAACAGATATGGAAATTTTACACATCACACCAAAAAGTTCACAGTTAAACATCTTAGAACAGTACGAAATATATAAGAATACAATAGCACACCCACAATATATACTTAATACGCAACTACAGTTCAATACGCACACATTGTTTGACGTCATAGTACGTCATAGCATACAGACAGCCAACCCCCACCATAGGAGCAACACACCCCCACCCCTACCATCGACAACTGCACATCGCAGAGCCAAAAATCAGCAGTGGTTCAAGAGACACTGAAGACGACGACAAATAGCGTCGAAACGGGCCGTCTGTCGAAAGTGAATACCTTTTTAACAATTTTAACATTTTTAACGTGTGACAGAGTAAATTTTATGTTAATAATAATACTTACTTACTGGCTTTTAAGGAACCAGGAGGTTCATTGCCGCCCTCACATAAGCCCGCCATTGGTCCCTATCCTGAGCAAGATTAATACAGTCTCTACCATCATATCCCACCTCCCTCAAATCCTTTTTAATGTTATCTTCCCACCTACATCTCGACCTCCCCAAAGGTCTTTTTCCCTCCGACCTCCCAACTAACACTCTATATGCATTTCTGGATTCGCCCATACGTGCTACATGTCCTGCCCATCTCAAACGTCTGGATTTTATGTTCCTAATTATGTCTGGTGAAGAATACAATGCGTGCAGCTCTGCGTTGTGTAACTTTCTCCATTCTCCTGTAACTTCATCCCTCTTAGCCCCAAATATTTTCCTAAGCACCTTATTCTCAAACACCCTTAATTTCTGTTCCTCTCTCAAAGTGAGAGTCCAAGTTTCTCAACCATACAGAACAACCGATAATATAACTGTTTTATAAATTCTAACTTTCAGATTTTTTGACAGAAGACTAGATGACAAAAGCTTCTCAACCGAATAATAACAGGCATTTCCCATATTTATTCTGCGTTTAATTTCCTCACGAGTGTCATTTATATTTGTTACTGTTGCTCCAAGATATTTGAATTTTTCCACCTCTTCGAGAGATAAATCTCCAATTTTTATAGTTCCATTTCGTACAATAATAATAATAATAATAATAATAATAATAATAATAATAATAATAATAATAATAATAATAATAATGAGTTATGAATGACATGTTGGTCAGAAGTTCCTGTCTCTTATTTATTGCATTTTCTTTCCAGTGACGTCATGAACACAAAATTGGGGTATAAGTTGGCGATCTTCGTTAGCGTGAAACAAAAGGCAATCGTTGCCATACTTACGTTACAGACAAAAGAATGGCGTCGTTGTTTTTAAAGAACTTATTAAATTTTACCACACAATTAAGCTGCAGGACTCATCCTCTCAAACGAGGCCATCAGCGCCCTAAACGACAGCTCGTTAAATGTAATGTGGGTTATGAAGGTAAGAGTGAGTGGCGTTAAATGTGGGGAAATTAGACACAGTGTAGAAACGAAGTTACCCGCACAGAACATGGAATTTGACAGAGAGGAAGTGAGGGCGTTTAGAGAGATTGGAAGGCACAGAATGAAGGAAAACGAGAAAAGAGAGGATCAACTTGAAGTAAAATAGAATAATTGAAGGGGGAGAACTACAAAATAATTTATTAAAAATAAATAAGATAAAAGCAGAATAAATATGGGAAATGCGTGTTATTATTCGGTTGAGAAGCTCTCATCATCCAGTCTGCTGTCCAAAAATCTTAAAGTCAGAATTTATAAAACAGTTATATTACCGGTTGTTCTGTATGGTTGTGAAACTTGGACTCTTACTCTGAGAGAGGAACATAGGTCAAGGGTGTTTGAGAATAAGGTACTTAGGAAAATATTTGGGGCTAGATGAAGTTAAGGAGAATGGAGAAAGTTACACAACACAGAACTGCACGTATTGTATTCTTCAACATAATTAGGAACTTAAAATCCAGACGTTTGAGATGGGCAAAACGTATGGGCGAATCCAGAAATGCATATAGAGTGTTAGTTGGAAGTCCAGAAAAAAGACCTTTAGGGAGGCCGAGACGTAGATGGGAGGATAACATTAAAATGGATTTGAGGGAGGTGGGTTATGATGATTGAGAGTGGATTAATCTTGCACAGGATAGGGACCGATGGCGGGCTTATGTGAGGGCGGCAATGAACCTTCGGGTTCCTTAAAAGCCATTTGTAAGTAAGTAAGTAAATAAGATAAGAAATTAATGAATTAATTCAGGAAAAAAGGCAAGAGATATATTTATGAAAAACATGAAAGATGAACATTCGTAATTGGAATGGATAGACAAAGAATCAGAGGCATAAAACAAATAGACTAACGGAGAAAATTCTAATGAAATTTTGAATTCAACCAATCACAGTCATACATCGCGATAATTTCTGCAGCTCGATTTATCACTATCAATTTATCGCATGGTCGTTCTTTTGTTTAGTCAGTGTCGCCAACTGTTCCCACGTAAACCGGTGAGCATGAATCCACTGTACTAAATAAAGTGCGAAATCCTACTTCCACATCTATATCTTCATCTTCTAAGTCCATGTCCATTGTATCTAAAGAAAATGACACTCCTTCATAACAATTGTTCATTTAATTAATGTATTAATCAGGTTATTTTGTAATCATACTATAAAATGTTTAAATTAAATTTTGATTTCAGCAGATAATGAAAACGTATTTCTGTTAGTTTAAATTACATGTCTAAAAACAAAATGTATAGACAAGGTCAGTTAAATTACAAAGAGATTGTGCAATAAAAAAATTCGTCAAGATTATAAAACGGATTTAAAATTAACCAACTAGAGGTGTAAAATGTGAGAGTAGCTCTGCTTAAATTAAAAATATGGGATGGAAATTTATTTGCAACCTTCAATGACATTTGATAAAAGATTTTTGGGATTTAGCAAGTCTACATGTTATGATATTAAAATCACTTACTTGTCTTGTGTCATAGGAATGAATATCATTTCTTAATGTTAAAATTGGAAGATTAACATACAAAATTAACTCTAGAATATATAAATTAATTACAGTCATGATTTCGTTTTTCACAAATAATGGTTTACAATGTTCATTAAAAGCTGCATTTGATAATAACAAGAGAAAAGCGCAGTACATGTAATTAACATTTTTAAAACCTGTATTTCGCTTTTCTCAATTGGCATTACTGAATAACATTCATTTTCTTTGTTGCAGTTATCGTTATTCATTTATTTCGACTTCACAATGTATGAATAGGTTAAATATTCATAAATATACAATTATTAACACTTTCTGGGCGAATTTTGGGAATATATTATTTACATTTTTATTTTATTAACGAAATAGTCCTAATAAATGTCACCTGAGGTCTGAGATTTCCCAAATAAATCCACCCGTTTCGCTCGTAAATTTATCGGCAAATCTCAGAATCTTGTGACATTACTATAGATAATTGATTAAGATTGCGTTAACCTGCGGAAGTAAAATGTGTCTCATTTGGCTTCTGGGCGAAATTATCACTTAGAGGTTCAATGAGCTAATATAACTTAAGCCTAAGTATAAGAATCTGTCCCTGGTACTGCTCTAGGAGAGTCAAGCTGAGAGCTACGGAATAAGTTCCTATCCAGATTTTACGTGCCTTAAGCCCCTTTGTAGCATTTTTCACTTATTTAGTGGCATTTTCGCGTTCCCAACACGCTATATAATATACAGGGCATATCAAAAGTCCGGTAACACCTTCAATATTTTATTACACATAAACTACTAATGATAGCACTTTCAAACACACGTCAGTTTAAAGTCAAACTCTCAAAGTTCGTTTTAACCCTTACAGAGATTCAATGTGTGAATCACGAGTGACTCGGCAGATGTCCAAACGATAATCAAACTCTTCCCATACCCTTTTCAACATATCCTCTGTGACCGTGGCGGCAATTTCTCGAATTCTGGTTATTACTTCCTCTAAATCACGTGGCAAAGGCGGTACAAACACATGGTCCTTAAGGTACCCCATAGAAAAAAGTCACATGCAGTCATATCGGGTGACCTTGGTGGCCATGTCATGAAACATCTGTCCCTTACTCCAGCACGTCCTATCCAACGATGAATGTCCAGTCACAGTATCTGGACATGTTGGAACAATGGTTGGTGCCTCAACTTAGACAAGATCTCGATGACGATTTCATCTTTCAGCAAGATGGGGCTCAGCCACATTTCCACAATGCAGTTCATGCTTACCTGAATACGGAGATATTGTCTGATCGTGGTCCACACCTGTGGAGTAACGGTCAGTGCGTCTGGCTGCGAAACCAGGTGGCCCGGGTTCGATCCCCGGTCGGGACAATTTACCTGGTTGAGGTTTTTTTCCTGGCTTTTCCCTCAACCCAATGTGAGCAAATGCTCACTCATTTCACCGGCATTATCACCTTCATCTCATTCAGACGCTAAATAACCTAAGATGTTGATAAAGCGTCGTAAAATAACCTACTAAAATTAAAAAAAAATTGTCTGATCGTTGGATAGGACATGCTGGAGTAAGGGACAGATGTTTCATGACATGGCCACCAAGGTCACCCGATATGACTGCATGTGACTTTTTTCTATGGGGTACCTTAAGGACCATGTGTTTGTACCGCCTTTGCCACGTGATTTAGAGGAAGTAATAACCAGAATTCGAGAAATTGCCGCCACGGTCACAGAGGATATGTTGAAAAGGGTATGGGAAGAGTTTGATTATCGTTTGGACATCTGCCGAGTCACTCGTGGTCCACACATTGAGTCTCTGTAAGGTGTAAAACGAACTTTGAGAGTTTGACTTTAAACTGACGTGTGTTTGAAAGTGCTATCATCAGTATTTTTTGTGTAATAAAATATTGAAAGTGTTACCGGACTTTTGGTATGCCCTGTATAATACTATTTATACGACATGGTTAGGTATATGTTCGTGGCAATGAAGAAAATAAAACAGAAAATATTACAAAAATGGACAGAAAAATATGACCTAAAGATCGTAATATATAATTGAAATTTCGGTGATGACATATTGTTGTTGAAATAGGGAAGATTGGTATATTCTTCGCGTGAGATTCTGTGATATTTATGCGGAACACGGGAAACGGAGATAATAGTCGTGTTAAATGCAGTATTGCATGTCTATCTCTTCGTGACATACTACAATTTTCTGAAACGTATGAACGTTCAAGCCATCATATTACTCAATTTTTCACCCTCTTCGTCAGAAACATTTCTTTCAACATTCAATGTAAGTAATGAACGAGTAGTATAATGGAATAGCTCTGAACCGTGTCTCATGAAACCGTGCATTCGACGTTGAAAATGAGAAAATAACATTTTTAGAAACAGAACGCTATAGACACCTGGAGGAATGAGTTGTAAAGAGTTTACTTTCTCCTGACATATCGAAATACAACGGGCGTGAATCATGTTAAATGCACGACGCAACCCGTACAACTTTCCAAAGAGTAGGGTAAAGGTGCCTAATTCCGTTATACCCCTAATGCCGTGATAAAATTTCAATTGACTGCCATGGAGTTGTGGTCTCTGACTTTTAAGTTTTTGAAATACCTACAGTTACCAGGAGATGTCTTCTTTTCAATTCTATTGACTACTCGACTTTTGAATAGAAGCAGTCGACTGCAAAAGCTTTTGTCCAGTGAAAGGTGGTTGACCAGTAAGTTTTTCTTTCTCTTGTGACCGCTCCTGAAGAAACATTTTTATATCTGAGGCAAGAATTAATATAGCATTATAAAAATGATGTATTACTGTAGATTATAGTCAGCTTAATAAATGTGTATGATTATTTAAACATTGTGAGACAAAACAATGCTACAGGAGCTTTCCCATTTTCGGATTTATTTTCATATTTCTCCTTCCTGGCTCACTCGACCAGTGATGCCAACGCTAAATTGTGAAAATTAATATCTATGAAGGAAAATAGTTCGTGGAAATAATAATAGAAATAAGTTATAGAAAACATAAATTATAATTGTTATAAAATAATAGGGCATGTATTTAACTTAATTACTACTGTTGCTAGGAATATAAATAATGAGAAATAATTGTGTTATAATTCAATTTATACAAATTTAATTTTGTATTGAATTTAACTTTCAGTTTATATTAATATGTGATATGTATTCCTGTAGTTACACAAGTACTTTCTATGAAATTTTTCGCTTAGGCCCTTTTTCTATGTTGTAATTTCTTGCTTAATCCATACTAAAACAATATACCATTACTTTAATGTGTTTTTCCAAATACGCGTTTGTTTTCTGAGCAGTTAATGAGGATTATTTTAGTATCACGGAATTAGGAAACCACTATCACGGAATTTGGATCCCTGTCACGGATTTAACAATGCAGAATCATATATTATATATCAAACTTGTGAAACTGTTGGCACTAAATTTTGTAAAAACTGTAGCTAAAGGTCCAAATAACGTCATTTAGGTGTTATTTGAAAATTTTTAGTACAAGTTTGGCATAAATATAGACTTTATTAAATATGTCACGGAATTAGGCAACCTTGCCCTACACGTACGACTGCATTTGTGCGCCTACAAGGTACAAAATAGTTCAAGAAATCAAGCCACAGCGACACAATTTCAAAGTATAAATTATTGAGCACATCGATAAAAATCATGACGGAAAATGTATTAGGCTATATAGCTTTCGCTTGTGAAATATTATAGTACGGGGTTGACTAGTTTCAGCCTGTTATGGGCTATCTTCAGAACTGGTTGCTGCTGGTCTTGGCGCCTTTTGTTAGCGTTTCCTGTGGGGCTCTGTTTGTGTAGTGTAATGTAGAGTCAAAGAGTGTGTGTGTTCTGAAATTGAGTTTTGTGTTGAGAATTTCATTTGGATGTGTTTTGTGTGTGTGTGTGTGTGTGTGTGTGTGTGTATTTCTCATTGTCCTAGTGTGTTTAGTGTCTGGCTTTCTGGTTGAATATGTAGAATTTCCAGTCTGTGTTTATGTCTCTGTAGGTGTGGTTAGCATTTGTGATGTGTTCTGCATATGTGGAAATGTTTTGTAATTTTGTTATGGCTGTGATGTCCATGTTGAATCTTTCGTACACTACTTTTAACACTTGAATATAAATAATTGATTAAATGGCGATCTTACTCGTGTTAATTATGTAAGCACGTGTGGCTTACAGCTGTTTCGGCGTTACCTGACACCATTCTCAGAGCCTACTAGATCTCGGCGCTATCTCAACTTCGCTGCCTGTTGTGTGGGTGCGTTCGTGTGATGAAGAGTTGTGTCAAATAGTGTGTTCTGAAATTGATCTGTGTGTTGAGAATTTGGTTAGGGTGTGTTTTAGTGTGTCTATATGTTTCATATTGCTCTAGTGTGTTGAGTTTTTGGTTTTTGGGTTGTATGTGTAGGATTTCCATGTCTGTATTTATGTTATTGTATGTGTGGTTAGCATTAGTTATGTATTCGGCATATGTAGATGTATTGTGTCCTCTGGTTATTGCTTTAATGTGTTCTTTGTATCGAGTTTGGAATGATCTGCCTGTCTGTCCAATGTAGAAACTGTCGCAACTATTGCATGTGAGTTTGTATACGCCTGTGTGGTTGTATTTATTTGTTTGTGTGTTGAGATGTCTTTGTAGTGTGTTTTCTGTTCTGTATGCTATGTTGTATTTCTGTTTTCTGAATGAGGATGCGATCTTGTGTGTGTTTTTGTTTTCGTATATCAGTGTGATGTATTTCTTGTGTTCTTGTGTTGTGCTTTGTGTGTTTTTGTGTTTGTTGAGTTTTTGTTTTGTCTTCCTTATGATGTTGTCTATTATGTTTAGGTTGTAACCATTTTCTTGTGCTATGTATTTGATTGTGTTCACTACTTCATTGTAGTGTTGTTGGCTCATGGGTATGTTGAGTAATCTGTGTACCATTGTCCTGAATGCAGCATGTTTGTGTTGTGTGGGGTGATTAGATGTGTTGTGTATGTGTGTGGTGGTGGTGGTGGTTGGTTTTCTGTATATTTTGAAGGCGTGTTTGTTGTCAACTTTTGTTATGGTGATGTCTAGGAAATTTATGGAGTTTTTGTTTTCAAATTCCAGTGTGTATTGAAGTTTTGGGTGTAATTTGTTTATGTATTGGTGTAGTTTATGTATTTGTCTTTTGTTTCCTTTGTATAGTATGAGTATGTCGTCTACGTATCTGTGCCAGTATATTATGTTGTCTGCATATTTGTTGTGTTCATTGTTGAATATGTATGTTTGTTCTATGTTGTGTAAAAATATCTCTGCTAGTATGCTAGATATGGGTGATCCCATTGGCAATCCTTCTGTTTGGGTGTAGTATTTGTTGTTGTGTGTGAAATAGTTTTGCTTTGTTATGATGTCTGTGATTTGGATAATTTCGTCGATGTGTTCTTGTGGTGTGTTGTTGTCTATGAGCATTTGTTTTAGTATCTGTAATGTGTCTTGTATCGGTATGTTAGTGTATAGGTTAGCGATAACGAAAGATGCTAGTGTTGCACTGTGTGGAAGAGTAATTAGAATAATAGTAGGTGCCAAATCTAGGGAATCGTGTAGGACTTTTTTCAAAAAACTACAAATAATGCCCATGACTTGTCAGTATATCTTTTCATTAATAATCTTCCTCGTATGTAATCGTGAAAACTTTGTAACTAATTCAACAGTTCATAGCATAAATACACGTCAAAAAAATGACTTTCATACTCCATCGGCAAGTCTATCGTGCTATCAAAAGGAATGCGTTATATGGCAGTAAAATTTTTTTAATAGCCTCCTATCGATATAAAAATGAAACTCAAAACATAAAATTATTTAGGGCCAAATTAAAGAAGTACCTAATTTCTCACGCCTTCTATTCTGTAGGTGAATTCATGACATTCAATAACACTTCATGAAATTGATACTAAAACTTTGTGTTGTACTAGTAGACTATATTGTAAATCTCGTCTGTATATATTTCATCTAGACTGTGACTATAAATTAAGATTTTATAATAGTATTAAGTTTTTTGACTTGTTCCATATTCTAGCTGCAAGCATGTATGAATACTATGGAATGTTAATAAATACAATACAATACAATACAATGTATTGTTGTTCTGTTTTGTTGACTAGGTATATAGTGGTTTTTATTGTTGTCTGTTTTCTGAATTTTATGTTGTTTCTGATGATTTTGTCCATGTGTGTGGCTGGTTTGTGTGCTGGTGCTTGTTTGTAGTTGATTAGAGGTCTGATAGTATGTTATCTTTATGTATCTTGGGTAGTGCATTGAGTTTAGCTGCTGCTGGTTTGATGGGTTTGAGTGTTGTTTCATGTTGTGCGGTATTAAATGTTTGCTTTTGTTGATTGTGCTTTTTATTGTGTTACGGTATTATGTGGTGGGATATTTTTCAAGTTCTGTGATGTTGTTTTGTTTAAAGTATGTTTATATTTTGTTGTGTAGGTCTTGTTTTGTAGTATTACTGTGCTGTGATGTATTCTTTGTAACGTGTTTCAAATGATCTGCCTGTTTATCCTATGTAGAAATTACTGCAGGTTTACATACGCCTGTGTGGTTTCGAGCCATTTTATTTATTCATTTGTTATTGAACATAACAGGCAAAGCCCAATTACAATGTTCAAGACTGACAAACTAATTTATAAAACATAAACAAGGAAACATACACTTATTAAAAACGCGCAGAAAAATTAACAAGACCTCGTTTTATAAATCCAAACGCGGTTTAAAGCCATGGTCGTGGTCTAGACCTCGTTTCAGAAATCGACCCTAAGGGCCGATTTCTAAAACACGGACGAAATCGTGGTTCCAAACCTCGGCTTTTAAACCGTGATCGAGGTCTGAATCCTTATGTGATTTCTAAAACGAAGTCGAGACGTGGCTTGAGAAGAAACCGAGGTTCGTGCGTTTGATATATGGCAACGCAGCTAAGAATCGATTTTTATTCCTGTAAACAGTCGATATTAGAAAGAAATGAACATCGGGATTAATATTTTTATTGAATTGCAGTAGGTCACATTCTTTTGTTCTCAGCTTAGGTATTGTTATATTTGCTAATTTAGATAATATATGTGCGTTTAAAATACTAGCATTAATTATAGGGAACTGATTTTTAGGTACCAGAATTATATTTCCTAAATAATTAGTACAATTCGAATGTTTATGTTTTAGTTTATCATTTGTTCATAGCTACTGCCAACATTAACTACCTGAAAACACGGGTCTAACGAATCAATAACCTAAATATTAACTGGATTAAAGTTGCAATTGAAACTAAAATATTCTATGGTTTTATTTTCACATATAATAGGCCTACTACGTGGAAAGCCCCAGTAGCATAAAACTTATAATAAGAAGACAAAATCACGCTTGCTTCATACATATTGTTGTAGGCCCACATCATATTCGAGTATTAAATAAAATGTCCAGAACTACTGTAAAGACTAAGAATTAAGTTGCATCATCTTATAGTCATAAAGGTGTAATTAGTATAAAATATTAGGCCTATATCTTACTTCCCTCAAAGCAACAAGAAGGTGTAAAGAACTTGTCAACCTGGCGCCTCTTGCATTTCGTTGCAGATTATTATTTAGCATTCTTGCTAAATTTTGCGTTGATTCCTTCGAAAATCGAAAATATTCGCATGAAATTATCGTCGTTATATAGTTACAAAGGATTATTCCTGTCTCTCATCACTCTAATCCGAGATTTAATATTTGTAATGACAAACTTTCCTTTCATAATCATCCAGCTGATCATCCAGCTGATCTACATGAAGCCTTGGTTTTAAACCTGCCCCAGCCGTGGTCTCTGCTCCAAACCATGGTTTCGAGCCATGGCTCAGAAAAATGAAAAAGATCTCGTTTTATAAATCTAAACGCGGTTTAAAGCCATAGTCGTGGTCTAGACCTCGTTTCAGAAATCGACCCTAAGAGTTCTGGCACACAGATTAAATTGGATTTCATAACCATGGAAACTATAAGAAAGCACATTAGTAATGATGAAATTGTTTTGTATTATAGTCCGCGTCACCGTTTTTGGCGTGTTAAATAAGTAATGGGGACGTTAAGTGCGAGTGTTTTACATTTGCCGCAGTCTGACAACTGTGTTTGGCAAATGGCTGATGTGACGTGTATAGGAAGTGGTACCATTTTCAGCTGTACTAGCAACATGCTCACAAACGGGCACTATATATCTACGACACACGCCAAAAACGGTGGCGCCAGCTATAACTGCAGTTCAACTTGTCTTGTACAGGGACATCATTTTATTTTTACTTCAATTTTTATTGTACCTGAGTTTTTGAATGTACTTCACTCCCACCCCTTCTACTAATGAAGTTCCAACTGTCCTCAGACAGAATCAAGGCTGCATATAGTAAACAGCACTGAGTTAGTGAGTATAGTACGTTCTAGAAATATCTTCGCGTTTTCCAGTGACGAAAGAGCTTTCAATATTGAACCATATTTTCGCACAGGTACTGTACTTTTGCCTACGTCGCATCCCGATTTCCCCCACCTGCTTCTGCACGCCCCTCTGTAAAAGCTGGGCTGTCTTAGCTCTTTTCTAAAAAGATTAATTTCTGCTAGGAATTGGACGTCTACGTAATATTATACAACTGTTTAAAATAACTTAAATAAAAGGGTCTCGTTAAGTAATTAACTGTCACGTGATTTCCTCCCTTTCTACGATCCTGTGGCATAACCACTTGGACGGACAGTAGATAATATGTCTGAGTAATTTTATCTGTGCAGGTCGGGCAGAAGTGAAGATTGAATTTACAGTATGTAAGGTACTCTTTTATAGAGTAGGTACAGAATTATTTCAACATGAGTTACTAATACGAAGGACGAAACTGGTAATTGGAATTAGGTACAATAGTCTAAAGTGCGATAATATGCACATTAGAACTGAAGCCTGTGTCGAAATGAACGGCCACCATTTTCAAAAATTTGTTTAAATATCCATATTATGATTATTTTTCAATTGAACTTCATTCTCTATATTGTACGCTAATGTGCTGTATACAGTATAATATACACTGCATAATGAATACGTTCGCATGGATAACTCAGTACTGCATTTTGATTAAATAAAAACCTAATGAAAATTATCGAACTCAAAATTGCGATATTTCCTAGTTTACGTAAATGGACGAACTACTTTTCTTCCCTCCTATACCTAGTAAAGTGATGTGTGCGTTTTACGCCAGTATCATCGAACTCCAGTCGTGGAAGGTAATAGCGAACGGTGTTTTCGGTTCTCTAAAGGTATAGACAGGTTAATATTAAAAATGTTAGTAAAAATAAAATGATGTCCCTGTATTTAGTTGTATGGACTAAATTTTAAATGGACTTTACAAAAATGGATAAGAAAAATGTTGACCAAAGAAAATGAATAAAATATTTGTGGATCTATGACATTAAAAGGGATTACTCATTCGTTCGTAGCATAGCGCAAACAGTTATGTTTTTATTTTTGTTTGAGAATCGTGCATTCTGTATAACATAGTACATAATGCAGAGAGTTTTTGTACGTTCAGGTAACAGAAAAAGTGGAATAAAATATCCTGCAAGTCAATTCGAACTTTTTGCAAGAAGAGAATTTGCCGCAGAAAAGGCGGTCTATTTCGTGGTAACAGTGTGATGCGACGTGTATAACAAAAAAATGCCGCTGAGCTGGCAGTGTTAGAGATACTGTATTTCTAATAAGAATAGCCATGAGATAGCGCTGCCTTCCACTTCAAATACACTCTAACACTACATCAGTCAGAAATCTTAAAAAATATGTAACATCTTCCTCCAAACGAGCATTATTCAGTCCAGAGGAAAAGAACGACAATGCTAGAAAGGGAAGGAAGGAACATCTGTTGTTAAGTATGTGAATGGCATGAATATCATAACAAAAAATCTGAAGAGAGGAAATATTTCAGAAAGAGAAGAATGACAGAAGTAGCAAGAACCAAAACGGGAAACAGAATCTGTCAACTTTAAAGAAATATAGGTACAACAGAGATGAAAACTTGTCAATTTTACCAGAAATTTACCAATGGTATTACCACAGTCTAGTATATACGATCACGAAGCTCAATACCTACTAAATATGCATCCATACTGTTCTCCAACCAGGAGATTAACCGTAAAAGCAATGTGCTTACTATTGCGTCATCTATTGGAGCGAAGTAGATAGATAATATTACCGTTATAACGTCAGTTTAAAAAACATGCGCTCTCCTGCATGTTATTTCCTGTATGGAGGGATTAAAAGGCCAGGAGATTAACCGTGATCTAATTTTGTAACTAGGGTAGTATAAGTAGCCTATGTATGTATCAGTGTTATCGTTTGTGCTTTGAGAGTTAGCCAATGGAGATGCGTGTAGCCACGTTTGTGACCTTATGACATCAACATTCATTCATAACATTGCCCCGCTGCGTCTCATTCCCCTGAGACTTTCTCCTGGTTGGAGTGCAGTAGATACTTGCTAACCACTAGGATCGCAAATATCGCCTCATTATAGACAATGCGAAATAGTACCGTCACAGTCTATTGTTCCTAGCACCCTCACACCTCGAGTTTCGTGACTATATATACTAGACTGTGGTATTGCTCAGAATAGTTCTGAGAATAAATAAGTTAAATAAATTGAATGTTTCAGATGAAAATATGGAAGGTTTTAAATATTAAGAAAATTAATTAAGAAGCCCTCGTTCACAAGGAAAAATGTTTTCCAGAAAAAAAATCTAAGACAAGAAGAGAAACAAAACAATAATTCATTATGGCCTAGAGAATACTGACAGGCCATAATAATGTATTATAGGTGTCAAAAAATAAATGATGTAGGCGTAAATGATTATCCACCAATCGTAATGAACTGTAGCGAGGAATATATAATAAAGAAGATTCTGAATTACGAAGTTAAGAACACTACCTGAAAAAAATAGTAGTATTGAAGATTATTAGTTAACCTAATAGATTACAATGTAAAATACATTTTTTTGTATTTCAAAATGCATGGTATAGGGCAGCCATCGTCAACTGGCCTGCATACTAGATCGGAGCGCCGAGACGCTGGCTGAGGAGGTAGTAGTGTGCAGTGTGTCGAGCCAAGCCAACGCATCCCATCACAGAAGCCAACTTTCTGACCATAATTTACAATGCCTTCTTCGATTGTGTTCTACACGAGCACTGACACCTAACAGAAACCAGTTAGTGAGTGAAAAACGAGTTCAAAAATCCAGGAAAATCAATGCTAATGATCAGCGAAAATAATTTTTATCATTTGTTATTTACATGGTAATAAAATAATTTAGGCCTAGGCTACTTCAGTCTTGTAACAGAAACGGTAGGCCTAATATGTTTCATATATTATACAAAATAACAAATAATTGGTTTTGTGATACATAGTATCAGATAAAAAATGGATAATTTTATTTTATTGACGACACTTGAACAAAGGAATAGGATGATTTGATTTAATATTAGTAAAGGATTCGATTTGTTTAATATTTTGTAACAGTAAAAATGCATTATAAGTCAGTAAGTTCTCAATTACTTTAATATGAAAAAAGAAAAACTATTTTCTTTCAAAACCGTTGCAATACATAACGAAAAAGCACAACTTGTTTGTCTGTCTTAAACTGAAAAGTGATTTAATAATCCAGGAAAACCAATGTTAATGAACAGCGAAAATAATTTTTATCATTTGTTATTTACATTGCAATAAAATAATTTATTTTAATCTTGTAACAGAATAGTACATTATGCAACGAGCCTATAATGAAGGTAATTAAGAAGTGAGTATGGATATTTATGAAACGAGCGCAAGCGAGTTTCATAATTTTCATACAAGCTTCTTAATTACCATTATAGGCGAGTTTCATACGACTTTTTGTGCTCGACCATATTTCTAACTTGAAATTACCGGTATTCAGATGTATACATTTTATTTCTATCTGACAAGATCGGAAGTGACCTTGTTCTAGGTTGTGAATTGTGAGATGTGCGCAGACGCGAAAGTATTGATTTTTTCCGAGGAACAATAATGTCATTGACCTTGATGTATAATCCCGTTAAACTTGATAATATTATAATATTATAACCTTGAATATTGAATTCGACATTGAAAAACGAGATGACAAATTGAATTTATTTGAATATTATTTACAATTAACGCTAATTATTATAGTAATAGAACATAACCTTCTGCGACAGTAATGGATTTCCAGCCTCCGTGACTTTTCGCTAATTCTCTTTCGATTACATATCCGAGAATAATCGATATTTGCGGTTTTATAACGGTAGAAAGCTGACCTGTCATTGGCTGAACAGTTGTAACCTGAGTCGTCATTGGCTGAAAGACCTGACCTTTAATGAATAGGTGTACTTTAATGACATGCATTAAAGGACTGTTACCAGGTGTATAATTACTACATTTCGGCATGGTCGAGCATAAAAGATAATATGTTTCATATGTTAAACATAATGAGAAATAATAGGATAATTTTATTTTACTGACGACACTTGAACAAAGGAATAGGACGACATGATTTAAATATTACTAATGGATTCGATTTGTTTAATATTTTGTAACAGTGAAAATGCATTATAGGTCTGTAAGTTCTCAATTAGGCCTACTTTAATATGAAAAAAATATATTTACTCATTATACAGTTCCTGTTAAAATAAATGAAGTACATGCTTCTTCCGTATTTATTTTTATTATAATTATTAGAGGCTGATTAAAAGGGTTGTTCAAGTGAGCGGACGCTACTGCCATCACCTGATTCCTTCCCCCCACCTCCTGCTGCACAGTTGATGTCTAAGGGACAGAACTGAGCTAGTGAGCAAACTGTGCCTGCACCATAGTGCACTGAGATGACGACTCCAGGTATAATAATAATAATAATAATAATAATAATAATAATAATAATAATAATAATAATAATAATAACGATTTATTTTAGCTGGCAGAGTTAAGGCCGTAAGGCCTTCTCTTCCACTCAACCAGCAAAAAGTGTATATACATATGCATGAACTTAAAAAGAATTCAACAATTTGATTTAGATAAGAGTTACATGTATACAAGAGTTATTTACGAATTAAACAACAAAATACTATGAACTATTAATTAAACTCTGAAATAAACTGTGTAGCAGAATTAAACTAAAATACATAGAATGTTAATATATTTCAAATGATATTAGATAATAGAAAGAGATTATTATGAGACAATTTTGAAAATACAGCACAATCAGGATGATGTCTAAAGAAAAAAGTAACAATGTAGTCAGTGATAGTTAAAATCAGTATGATTGGAGTGAAATGCTAATAAGGTTATCTTTTAAGCTGTTCTTAAAGGTGTTTGTTGTCTTGCAGCCCCTAATACTTTGTGACAAGGAATTCCATTGACGCGAGGTGGATATTGTAAACGATGAGGAATAACAAGATGTTCTATGAAGAGGTATACTTAGCGTGCCACAGGTAAGTGATCTGGTATTTACGTCGTGGTTAGAGTATAGATAAGAGAAACGAGACGAAAGGTAATTTGGTGTTGAAGTGTGCAGAATTCGAAAGAGTAAAGACAAAGAGTGTAAAGTTCTACGTTCTTTAAGTCGGAGCCACGAGAGACTTGCGAAGGACGGTGATATGTGATCATATCGTCGGATGTAGCACACGTATCTGACGCACATATTCTGAGCTCGCTGTAACTTGACTGACAGTTCAGAACTTAGGTCACTTAACAAAACGTCACAATAATCGAAGTGCGGCATTACTAGGTTTTGTACTAGGGTAAGTTTTAATTGCTGGGGCAAGAAGTTTCTCAAGCGACTCAAAGAGTGAATGGAGGAACAGATTTTTTTTATCGTTTCTTTAACTTGAAAATTCCAACTTAGATTATTATCACAAAAGAAGCCAAGATTTTTTACGACAGATGAATAAGGGATTAGCGTGTTGTTAAGGGTAACAACTGAAAGATTACTGTTATTAAGGGAGTTAACTAAACGCTTATGTCCAATAATATGGCTTGAGTCTTACTTGGATTAAGTGCGAGTCCGAAATTGGCCTCCCAAGTGGAGACAGTGGCTAGGTCACAATTAAACTTGTCAATCGATTCATTGATCGTATTGGGTCTGGAATGTATGTAAAGTTGTAGGTCGTCGGCATAGAGGTGATATCAGCAATACTGTAAGTTCTTTGATACGTCATTAATGTAGATAGAGAAAAGTAGTGGTCCTAATACGGAGCCCTGCGGCACTCCCGCCTTTGTGTAACGCCATTGGTATAGGCTAATATCTACACTTGTTTATGTTGAAATGCTTTACAGAGTGTTTCAGAAATACTCTGAACAAACTTTGAGGGCAAGTTCCTCACACCAAAAGAAGCCTGTCATTCTCCTCACCATAATGAAAATTATTTTCGTTCTTGCATAATTAATTATTTAAATGACCAAATATTGACCAGTTAACTTATATGTAGTTTAAAGCCTAATTTGTGTTGGTGAAATGCACTGTTACCTCAGTGGCTCAGTGTTAGTTCAGCGGGCATTTTTAGCACTTACAGCGACAAAATAATTTCATTTTACATTGACAATATAGCAATTTAGAGGTTTCTGCCAGCGGCGGATTTTCAGGGGAGGCAAGGGAGGCCGAGCCTCCCCTAATATTTTACCAGAACACAATATGGCAGTAATAGTTTCAGCTGAATTAAGATCACATACAAGTTACAGCAAATGATGAACTTTTTTCTTTTATATTAATTTTACTATTCACTACGACTAAGATGTACAGTAAGTTACGTAAAGTCGACCACATCCAGTTGGTGATGCCCGCTCGCTATACTGTAGATAGTACAAATAATTCATACTGAAAAATAACAGATAGCGCTGTAACCTGTATAGTCGATATCTACAACCTGCAGTGTCTATGCGAGAGCGGGAGAGAGGAGTCCGCTACATGACGCTACTCCCCGGTAACCATGACAACAGCAGTTCAACCAATAAGATAGTTGGTTAGAAGAGTGTTTAAACTTGATAGAACGCGCGAGGGGAGCCGATTTGGAGACGTCCTACCCACCGCTGACAACTGTATACTGCTTATAGTCACGGCTGGTTTCGGCTGTATTGGGAAGCTCTCTTTCTTTCTCTCTTCTTGGTTTTAGAAAATTGAGTCACGTGTTGTTAGTTTTCTCTCCCTGCGTAAAAGTTTTCATTTACGTTGTTAGATTTTCTCTTGTTTGCGGGTGTTCTTGTTATTTTATTCTTTTGTGTTACGAGATGTATTTACTTATACAGTATTTTAAATATATCGCGAGCTTAGAAAGAAATGCAGATTTGTCTCTAGCTTTTCTAGTAGCAGTTATTCAGTATGTTGTGACCTATTTGATCGGTCTGCGAAGAAAGAGGATCGTCCAGTTAATTTGCTGTAAAATTAGACTATGTAATAGCAATGAACAAGCCCCGGATTCTTAGGTTCGAATCAATTTCGTTGCTATCTCGTTACTCTCGAAATATTGCTTTTCTTATTCGTTTTATGTAGCAAAGAGTAACATTCTTAAATTCAATATGACCTAAAAGACCTAATTCGTAGGTTAGGACTTAGAGTGTCTTAAAGAGAGGCTATCTTTACCAAGCCGTTGTAATATATTAACAGTATGCTGTTTAATTTTATTCTTTTCCCGTAAAATCATATAAATTCCTAAACATAAGATTTAAAATCCTAAAACATAAATTGGAAAACCTAATTATAATTTATTAAAATCTATAAATTCTGCGCTTGGCAATGAGGTACGTCACAGGCCTTATACAGGGTGCGTCAGAAAAAACGGATGGATTTCACATAGCAAGAAAATTGTAAAGATTCATCAAATCAAAAATTTATTGTTATCAACATATTCACCAATACATGCAGTTTATTTATGGAAAACAACATTATCCATATGATGTCCTTGGCTTTCAATACAGGCATCGAGGCGTTTTCTGATGTTCGCCATCACTTTCACAGTCATAGCTGGTGCAATTGCCACGATTTCTTCACGAATCGCCGTCTTCAGTTCGTCCAGTGTATGTGATCGATGTTTACAAACTTACGCCTTCAAATGGTCCCAAAGAAAGAAGTCGCAGGGCGCGAGATCTTACCGTAGCCTCGGACAATCTTAGTGCAATAGAATTTCGTCCAGGTGATTTCTTCTTTAATGTTGAACCTGTGATACGAAATGAAGCCACCCGCCGCAAAATTGTATTCCGAGTTGGAATCCTAGCGTGACATCCGATGTCGAAATGAGTCCTGAGTGGCGATCACAGTCTCTTCATTTTTCAAAAATGTCTCTACGATGAAAGCACGTTGTACACCAGACCAACACCATATTCTCAACTGAAACTGCATTCTATGGCTGACCCAACAGTCGTGGTCCCCCTCACTATATCTCTCTCCTCGTTGCGTATCGATAGTTTGAAATCCATGCGTTCTTTCTGACGCACCCTTTATTTTTATATTCTCATCATTCACGTCTTGGCCTCCTCAACTTTCAAATCCACCGTCCGCTACTGATTTCTGCACTGTTTCACAGCGGGTTCTTAAGACTCGAGTTCGCAACACTGTTCGCGACCGGTTGTGCATGAATCTATTACAAGCTGTTCAGTCACTTCCTTTGCATTATCCGTCTTATTTTCCCCTTAATGTTTTTCGACGTTTAATTTATCCGTTCACGGTTATAAGAATGGGACTATGTCCCTCGATCCCGAGACTCCCAATTAGTACGGCACAACTGAAAGCAGTAATATCATTCCCAACACGATTAAGAAACTGAATTGTTGCTAGACGCTTGAAATGCATAATAATAAAGTGTTTGTAAACTTGGAGAGACATTGCTTTATGAAGTGAAATGAGGAGGGAAGATAAGGTGAAATTGAGTGTGAATTTGTAAAGCTGATGAAGAACAGAGATCCTCATTCCTGCCACTTTGGCTGAGCTGGTACGACAGGGAAGTCAGACATCGAACCCTAGCTGACAGGATAATTCCGCGCTCTACATCCCAGCTCCAGGACGAGTACGGAACGCTTTGAGGTCATGTTCGAACACGCCTACGTCGTTTAGTGTAAGCTAGCCACATGTTATACGTGTAATGAATGCCACAAACGTACGTAAACTTCCTGATGTACAAGGCAATTAAAACATTTACATTAACATTATGCGGACACTGAATATACAGACATTGTATATGCCTCAACTTTTGTGGGATGGCGGCTCAGAAGAAAATATGCAGTATTTATTATGTTTATTTTTCTCTCTTCGAATGTTTTAGCAGGGATATAAACTTAAATCTACAAAACGAGTCTATGAAAAATAAACAGTATAAAGTAAATTGTACATATATCCTCATTATATGTATTACTCAGGCGTTCAAAAACGAATAATAATAAGGTAAATTTTACACAAAAATTGTACTTTTCTTAGAATAGAGCTTGGTAGTAACGTGAGAAGAGAAATTGATAGAAAATTGTCCACTATATTTTCCACAAAATTTAGAGGTGGTGGGAATTTTTCATAAATATCTAAAGGGAAGACTCATGTTTTCTAATTAAATCTTTTGTAAGGATCATATGCCGAGACTAAGAGGAAGGCGGAAAGTAGGAAAGATTTGGGAATGCTGGGTTTGCAGTGAAAGACCTGATCTTGGGCAGAACACAATGAATGATTATTTGACTGACCGAATTTGTTATTGAATGTGAAAAATATATATCTAAAACGAGGAGAAATCATTACAAGCTGAAAAACAACTTCCTTAATATTAGATATGCTCAAAAACTTAGGCCTATGTGTCGGTAAAAAAATTCATATGCTAAATTAGTACATTATGCAACGAGCCTATAATGGTAGTAATTAAGACGCGAGTATGTTTGTTTATGAAACGAGCGCAAGCGAGTTTTTAATTTTCATACGAGCGTCTTAATTACCATTATAGGCAAGTTTCATATAACTTTTTATGCTCGACCATATTTCTAACTTGAAATTATTCATAAGTATTCGTATTATGGTTATGTAAGTGAGGAGCGGAACTGACCTGAATTGTGAGATGTGCGCAGACGCGAAAGTATTGATTTCTTCCGAGGCACGAATGTCACTGACCTTGATATAATCTAGAGAATAACATGAAAATTAGTCTTGATATAACCTGGAAATTGATTTAGAATTGAAAAACGAGATGACAAATTGAATTTATTTGAATATTATTTACAATTAACGCTAATTACTATAGTAACAGAACATAACCTTCTGCGACAGTATTGGATTTCCAGCCTCCGTGACTTTTCGCTAATTGTCTTTCGATTGCATATCCGAGAATAATCGATACTTGCGATTTTATAATGGTACAATGGTGATTTCTCATTGGCTGAACAACTGAATTATAATGAATAGGTGTACTTTAATGAGGTGCATTAAAGGGCTACTACCAGGTGTATAATTACTACATTTCTGCATGGTCGAGCATAAAATATATATACCCGTTTAGGTCCGAATACTTGGCTTTTATAGCTTCTTATAAAAAGTAAACAAAACCCGAGACCCAATTACACTTTGCCACGCGAATAAATTCAAGCTTTGTCTGGTCTCGATTGTCGGCTGTTACTTCGTACTCACGGAGTATAGAGCCGTTGGGTCATTAAAACCTCACATTTGTGGTTACCATAGCAACCAGGACAGTGTACATGAGGAATGGATCGAGCAGTCATTGGGGCGTTTCTGTAAGTTGAAGAGCGCAGGATTAATATCCAAGGGGAATGGAGGTATTTATCATTTCCGTTGAACTCTCTCATTATGAACTCGGGTAATAAAGCTGTCTACACTGGTAACAGCCTCGGCAAGAAAAGGGGTTATATCAACCGAACAAAACAAAAAATTCGTACCAAATATCGTACGTGAAATACCATACATCAGCGCAAACACTGTAAATATATGTATGTAAAAGCTCAGTAAATACAGATTTCTGAGAATATCTACGCCAACGGCATAATCTCGGAATAAAAAGTGAACCTCTTGGACTTAATGCAATAACAAAACTTACTAATGCAAAGGAAATAATTTCGTCTTTACTTAAGTGGGAGACGGGGGAAATTGTGGCCATTTTCAGTCAAAAATCGCACTTTCTTTTCTTTTTCTGTGAAAAATGAATCAACAATCTCTTATTTATATGTTTAGCAAGCTTCAGCTTGAATGCATAAAAATTACGTCATATTTAAATGGTTGCATCCTTGAACTTGAATTCCATGCAAACTTTAGAAGCTCTTTTCCCACGCTTTTTTTTTTCACCACCATTTCGTCATATTCAAAGTATAAGGACTGTTACAGTTTTGAATGCTAGGAACATGAAATGTTTACTGCATGTTCTATAGGCTGTGATTAAAAAAAACGCAGTATCGTATTTTAATAGAAAAAGGAGCATCTTCTACGGACCTCTGGCAAAAGAACTGAGGACGCGACTAGTTAAGTGCTTTGTGTGGAGTACGGTATTGTATGGGACAGAAACATGGACATTACGACGAAGTGAAGAGAAGCGAATAGAAGTATTTGAAATTTGAATTTGGAGAAGAATGGAACGTGTGAAATGGACAGACAAAATAAGAAACGAAGCTGTGTTGGAAAGAGAAGGTGAAGAAAGAATGATGCTGAAACTGATCTGGAAGAGGAAAAGGAATTGGATGGGTCACTGGCTGAGAAGAAACTGCCTACTGAAGAATGCACTGGAAGGAATGGTGAACGGGAGAAGAGTTCGGAGTAGAAGAAGATATCACATGATAGGCAAAATTAAGATATACACTGTACAGTAGTGGCAAAAGAAAAACCGGACCGATCCTTGTAGTCGATACAAAAGAATCCTGTGCTGTGTATTGTGTCAAACTGTGGTAATTTCAATATGGATAGTGAAGCCAGAGGTATTTACTGCTATTTAATGTAAAAATACGCACTTATCTTTGCCGAATAGGGGTAGAAATGTAATATTGATGCCAGGTGAAAATAAAACTCTCAAAGTTTTTTCGTCTGTAAGTTTGAGGCACTGAAGGAAACAAAAGACTGTAAGAATCGAACAAATGCAATAAATTTCATTATTACAATTAATTATACAAGATGTATGTGTTTTGTAACTAGCAAAATTTGAATCTGTGACTCTGAAATCAGCTACAAAATTCGGTCCGGTTTTTTTGCCACTACTGAACATCATATGCGGAAAAATAGGAAGGCATAAAATAGGAAAGATTGGAGAAAGCTAGGTTTGCAGTGAAAGATCTGCCCTTGGGCAGAATGACAAACACAAAACCAAAGGAATATGTTCGAACCCAAGTGTTTAAGGAGCACTTCTTTCAAGCATAGCTGCAATAAGGGCCCATACTCCAAAATCCTGTTCTGAGATATATAGAGTTGAAATTTTTAAAAACAGAGGAGGACGTATAAAATATATTAAAATAAACAGGTTTATCAGCATTACTGTTCAACATTTCTCAACGAAACTTTGCGGGTATAACAAAGAAACTACGGAGAATCGATTTATGCATTCTCCGGAAAAAAAGGGCCTATGGAGCTATGGGCCCTTATTGCAGCTAAGTCCTCAATTATTAATTTTTAGATGTTATTTTATTGTAATTTATGCATATAATTTTATTACGTAACGAATCTTTCCCTGAAGATGAGAACAGTCTCTTACAGGGAAGTGCTAAAATTTTGTTAATTTACAATTTGTTTGTATCGTATTTTTCTGGCATAATAATAATAATAATAATAATAATAATAATATTATTATTATTATTATTATTATTATTATTATTATTATTATTATTATTATTATTATTATGTCTTTTATTTGCGGATGATCTCAAAATCTTTCTTAAAATTAATAGTTCGGCTGATTGTCAAATTCTTCAAAATGACGTTAATTCAATTTTACAATGGTCTGTTGAAACTGGAATGAAAATTAATCAATCGAAAACTTTTGTTATTTCCTTCTCACGGAAAACTACTTCCCAAAAATTTAATTATTCTCTTAGTAATGTCGTAATTACTAAGAAAGATTGTATTAGAGATCTTGGTGTCTTACTTGATTCAAAATTTTATTTTCATGATCATGTGCAATATATTTATACCCATTCATTAAGAATGCTTGGTCTAATTAGGTCTATAACTTATTCTTTTTCCACTCCTATGTGTTTATTAATTTTATACTATACATTGGTTAGATCCAAGCTTGAATATGCATCTGTTGTATGGAACTCCATTACTTCCACTGACTCGGCTAAATTGGAGAATATTCAAAGAAAATTTATTTCCCTGTGTTCTTATAGATTTTTACCAAATTCCGATTATAACTATGAGACTAATTGCGAATATTTCAATTGCGGTAGTTTGTTCACCAGACGTCAGGATCATGATTATTTATTTTTTTGTAAAGTCATTAAGGGTGATATTGATTGTGAATCCTTCATAAGCAATATCAGTCTTCGTATTCCTGCTAAGGGTTTAAGATTTCATAAAATGTTTTATAATAGGAATTCTAAATCTCTGTCTCCGGTCTGCAGATGTATTAAATATGCTAATTTGCATGGATTCAACTTGGATCCATTTAATGTGTAGTATATACTTTTCGAGTTTTATGTCAGTTTTATTATTTATGCCATTGTTAGATATGTATCATACTATTCTCGTCATTTGCATAACTTTACAATATTAATTATATGATTCCTGTCTTCATTTATATGATTTCATTAATTCATTTGTAATACATTTTATTTAAATGCCATTATTTTAATTATCTCACTGAACTAATTTTAATAATATTATTTGTGCTATTTATTTTTTTGCATTTTGGTCAATTGAGTAATGTAGACTATTATATTGATTGTATTTTCATCTCATTGCCATTTTCTATCATTCATTCTCATCATCATTTGTTGTTTTGTTCCGTTTTGTTCCTGTGCTAAACTGTAATTGGCCTTGTGCTGTTGTTTCGCACATTAATATTCTAAATAAATAAATAAATAAATAAATAAATAAATAAATAAATAAATAAATAAACAAATAAATAAACAAAAATAAATAAATAAATAAAAATTATTATTATTATTATTATTATTATTATTATTATTATTATTATTATTATTATTATTATTATATTTACATAGTTTGCTGAACAAACAACAAGAAATTATATCAAAAGCTAAAAACACCATACCAAATAGAATGAGCTAGAGCAATTTTTTTATTATAATTATTCCTTCTTACTATATTTATTAAAATACAGATCATCCAAATGTTTACATACTGCCAATTTTACCGTAAGAACAGGAACTTGGATTTTATAGTAAAAGCCGGTACCATTACGCAAATTAAGGCATTTGAGGAATGAGCACTTGAGCATACAGGAGAATGCTGAGGATTCCAGGGACAGCTCAAGTACATAATGATGAAGTCCTTAGGAAAATGAGTACAGAACGCCAATTATTTTTAAATATCAAACGCAGAAAAATGGCGTGGGCTATCTCGAACACATTCTTGGAAATAAAAAAAATATATCTCCTCCAACTCATTATGAAAGATAAAAGTGAGGGAGAAATAGGAATGGGTTGGCGGTAGATGTCTTTGTTGCGCAAATTACGGTAGACAGGTTTAAGGTTGGTTCACAATAAACCGGGAACGGAAAAACAATGAGAACGGAAAAATTGTTAAAATAAATGAGTTTAAATGTGAGCATTCACAATTAACAAGAAGCTCGCCGGAGCCCGGGAACGGGAACGTGAGGGTTGGCCAAGTTTAAACTTTGCCATTCTCGTTTCCGATCACAGCCTACTATATTCCTTCTGTTGTCATCAAAAAGCTATTTGATCGTCATATATTTTATAGCAAGTAGGCCGTGATATAATTTCTTGTCCATTCTTTGTTTGTAACTAACGCAGAAATCCAGTGAATCACTTTCAATATATGCTATGTATGATCACACTACAACAACGGGACAAAATTCCGGCACACCGGCGACGCTGATATAATTAACCCCTGCAGTTGCGAGCGTCGTTAAATAAACCATATTTTAAGATTTCTAATGATTATGACACTAGAGGGAAGAGTTATAGACCTACATTGTCAGCAGTCATGCAGTCTGAGTTCGAGTCCCGATTATGCTTGGGATTTTTCATTGAAAAATCCATAGTGACTCTTGTAGAGGACAAGGTCGCAGTTGGAGTTTTTTTCTCGGGGTTCTCCCGTTTCCCCATATTAGGCATTTACATTATTCCGTGAATATTTGTTAATGGATGGTTTGTTTCCAAGACCTGCTATTCTGCTCAAAAATCGATTTTGATTCAATAACATTATAAACATATCTCTTACATTCTGAAACCAATGCTGAAGTTATTTTTTGTCAATTCCTGCTATTTGTCACTGAAAAATGATAAGGTCCTTGAAACAAATAACGCCACGTATATCTTTAACACCACCCTATTAGTTCTTGTTAAAATGAGATTTCGGTAGTGCATTACTGCAGCCTGCATTCGCTTGCCATGTAGGGATGAAATGAGTTACTACCTGTCCGCTGACATTTACAAGTGACATGATATTCCATCATTTTGCTGTTGTGTGTTGATAGTGAAAGGCTGTTCTTATATTAGGTAAGAGGCAATATTTTATTTTTTGTGTTGAGCAAATAATAACTATATTAAACTATATATTTTCGTGATGCTTAAACATTCTTTTATGCAGAGAAAGTATCTGCTATCTAGAACATCTGAAAATGTTAGAGAAAGAGGCGTGTAATGTTATCTAGTACTCAGTAGCGCTTTAACGCCACGTGGCGTTAAAGGTCTACAGATAAAATGTTAGGTTATGTTAGTACGGTACTCATTTGTTTAACGATAGTCCTCAGTTTTTAATAACATTTTCATTGCTGTTATATTCATATTGTGTGAGGTACTTACACGATTAGTGTGGAAACATCAGGAAAAACACTAACCTTTCAACTTACAAAATGTCCAGAATGTGCACAGTAATGATATTGCTTCAATAGCTTATCAAGCTCTTAATTTTTTGTTTTACTTTTGGGAAAACATTAATATTTAACTAAGGTTAACGTTTTTGTGTTTATAACTTTCTATTGTGTCTCGTTGTCTCTTTTTTTGAAAGTAAGAAGTTGCCGAAAAATATATTTTCCTAATTCATCTGTTGTTTCAGTTTCAGATAAAGAATATGTCATTAGTATTGAGTGATTTTGTGTCTTTTATTAACAGAAACTCAAATTTAGTTGCTTAGGAAAAATAATTCATTAATAATTACAAGTCTGTAGGTTACTAGAAAATAGGTGGCGTTAATTGGACAAGCTGTTCCTAATAACGCCAGTATACAAAGTTTTCCTATTTGAGTTGTAATTCTTCTCCAATATATAATATGACGTGATATTTTCTAAAGATAAAATTAAAGTTTCTCTTTTATAATTTGTGTGTGTACATATCTTATTTCCAGAGCAACAGTGACTTATGTGTTAAAGTGGGGTTATTTGGTACATGTACCTTATTTAAAATATAATTTATTTTCCAAATCCTTCTATTTTTTTTTCATTATCATATATTTTAATTTAGAAATTATTGGTGAACTATGAAGTATTATGTGCACAGAATTGTATAAAATGTCTATAAGAAAAGAATAAACACCCATTTTAAAAATTGGTTCTATTTTAAATCCAGCAATTTTTCTCCTTCCTGTAAAAATAACTGAAAGTGAAATAACAGTCGTTCGGAAACGAACCAGTAGTTCTTAATTTCGTCATCATTCCATAGCATTCCCCGAATGCCGGCTGGCGATGCACGGAGGGGGCTGGCCTAAGGAAGAGTGGTGTTGTTTGCTCGAAACATGGATATGCAGCGAACCTTAGTGTAGTCAGCCGGTGTGGGTTTGGGAATGCGCCTAGCTTGAGAGTTAGCGCAACAGACCTTGAAAGTTCGCAATGATGAATCGTAGTGCCCTCTCCCGAAATTCCATTCCACACATTGTCAGCAATTTCATGTACTATGACTAGTGTTACGGTAAAGTATTGTTACATAAAGTCCTAAAAACTTATTTCCAATACATCGACAGAACCGTTTGCAGATATAACTTCTTACACCGAAAAAGATGTGGAATTAAAATTTAACATTAAACACAAAAGACATCACAAGACGCTATTATGTGACAGAACACAGGATATGACAAAACTGTAGTGTTGTGGAACACTTTTAGAATTTACGTTGACGTTCTGTATAACTCACGTCAAAATCTGATACTTGCACGCTGTTAAGGTGGACTTAACCACTGCTACTGCAAAACACTTCCCGGAAGCTACCGTTGTTCACACAA